>JAEAOA010001492.1:2115000-2202500 GCA_016746295.1 Potamilus streckersoni | reverse complement strand
TGTTTATATAGTTACACCTTTTACCCGCCAGTTACACCCATGACCCGCCTCTCTGTAGTTATATCCATTACCCTGCCCTCTGTTTAGTTATACGCAATACCGGCTGTCTGTGTACTTAATACCCATTAACCGGAGTCTGTGCAGATATACCCATTACCAGCCTCTCTGTATCGTTATATCCATTACCCACTTTTCTGTGCAGTTCTACTCATTACCTGCAACTCTGTGTAGTTTTATTCATTACATACTTCTCTGTGTAGTTATGCTCATAACACGCCACTCTGTATTTACATCCATTACACCCCACCCGTGTAGTTATATCCTTGCCCACCCCTATGTGTAGCTATGCTTATTATCTGGCCCTCTGTTTAGTTATATCCATTAATCGACTCTTGTTGTACTTAAGTTAATTTTCATTACCAGGCGTCGGTGTAGTTATGCCCATTACCCTCCTTTATGTGTGATTATATCCATTACTAACCTGTCTGTGTAGTTATGCCCATTACCCGCCTTTATGTGTAATTATATCCATTACTCACCTGTCTGTGTAGTTATGCCCATTACCCGCCTTTATGTGTAATTATATCCATTACTCACCTGTCTGTGTAGTTATGCCCATTACCCGCCTTTATGTGTAATTATATACATTACTCACCTGTCTGTGTAGTTATGCCCATTACCCGCCTTTATGTGTAATTATATCCATTACTCACCTGTCTGTGTAATTATGCACATTATCCGCCTTTATGTGAAATTATATCCATTACTCACCTGTCTGTGTAATTATGCCCATTACCCGCCTTTATGTGTAATTATATCCATTACTCACCTGTCTGTGTAATTAAGCCCATTACCCGCCTTTATGTGTAATTATATCCATTACTCACCTGTCTGTGTAATTATGCCCATTACCCGCCTTTATGTGTAATTATATCCACTACTCACCTGTCTGTGTAATTATGCCCATTACCCGCCTTTATGGGTAATTATATCCACTACTCACCTCTCTGTGCAGTTATGCCCATTACCCGCCTTTATGTATAATTATATCCATTACTCACCTGTCTGTGTAGTTATGCCCATTACCCGCCCATCTGTACCCGAACACTACTAAAATGTCATGTATATTTAATTCGTAATGTTTGTGCTCAGCGCTGGATCTTGATTCAAACAAAACTGGATATTAATTTGAACAACACTGGATTTTAATTAGAACTTTATTTAGTAGGAGTGGCGACAGAACTTTCTGGACTTTTGAGAAAAAAAATGTTCTATTTTAAATTTTTGCTTTGTGTTACATGGAAATAAGATTTTTGTTGAATTTAAAAAAATTGTTTGTTTTCGCTTTTTTCTATTAAGGCCTACTCAGTTTAGAACATATAGTCGTATTAGAAAAAAGGGGCTCGTGTACTGGAAACTAAATTCTCTAAAATATTTCAGAAAACTTTGTGAAATTTAAATTTACTTTGTTTCGGACTTTTCTGATCCCTATATATTTATTTACATGTTTAAAAAATATAAATAGTGAAATAAAAAACCTATTTTAAAGTAATCTAAAGCAGAGAAAATTGTTTCAAATCCTACCCAGAAGGGATTGGAATCTCTTCGAAACCAGGATTAGAGCTAAAGAAAGATGTAATTAGAGTTACAAATACATCAGTTTTAGATAGGATGCATAGACAAATGCTAATGCAATTGAAGAGAGAGAGAGAGAGAGAGAGAGAGAGAGAGAGAGAGAGAGAGAGAGAGAGA
Organism: Potamilus streckersoni; assembly: GCA_016746295.1. Taxonomy (NCBI): domain Eukaryota; kingdom Metazoa; phylum Mollusca; class Bivalvia; order Unionida; family Unionidae; genus Potamilus; species Potamilus streckersoni. The sequence continues at coordinate 2,200,748 of JAEAOA010001492.1, read as the reverse complement.
GAGAGAGAGAGAGAGAGAGAGAGAGAGAGAGAGAGAGAGAGAGAGAGAGAGAGAGAGAGAGAGAGAGAGAGAGAGAGAGAGAGAGACTAAGAAAATGTAGATACAATGAGAAAAGGAAGACAAGGCAATACGACTGCAGACTGCAGAGAGAAAGAGAAAAGGAAGAAAGGGAATTTCAATTTAGATTAAAATAATAGTGCTTGTACCTTGACCTACCCCTTTACACATATACACAGTTGTTTTGATGTTATCAGAAATATAACGTTAACAAAACCCCTTTGCAGAAACAGCTAAAAGAGCAATAGTTTCTTCGTTAGGAGAAAATTGCAGAAAATCTGAGATGGCCAAGAAAGTGCCTGACTTTATAATTACAAAGTGTACTTTTTGGCTGAGCTCAGACTTTATTATTACGAAGAGAACATATTGGCAAAGCTCGGACTTTATTATTACGAAGTGTACTTTTTGGCTGAGCTCAGACTTTATTATTACGAAGTGGACATATTGGCAAAGCTCGGACTTTATTATTACGAAGTGTACTTTTTGGCTGAGCTCGGACTTTATTATTACAAAGTGTACTTTTTAGCAGAGCTCAGATTTTATTATTATAAAGTGGACTTTTTGGCAGAGCACGGACTTTATTATTACGAAATGTACTTATTGGCAGAGCTCGGACTTTATTATTACAAGGTGAAATTTTTGGCTGAGCTCGGACTTTAGTATTACAACGTGAACTTTTTGGCAGAGCTCGGAATTTATTATTGCAAAGTGGACTTATTGGCAGAACTCAGACTTTATTATTACAACGTGAACTTTTTGGCTGAACTCAGACTTTATTATTACAAAGTGAACTTTTTGGCAGAGGTCATATTTTATTATTACAAAGTGAGCTTTTTGGCTGAGCTCGGACTTTATTATTACGAAATGTACTTATTGACAGAGGTCGGACATTATTGTTACAAAGTGAACTTATTGACTGAGCTCGGACTTTATTATTACGAAGTGTACTTATTGGCAGAGCTCGAACTTGATTATTACGAAGTGTACTTATTGACAGAGGTCGGACTTTATTGTTACAAAGTGTACTTATTGGCAGAGCTTGTGATAATTGCATTTAACAGTTAGAACAACATAAAACTGATTATTATGTGGTTAAGGAATATAACTTGAAAGGTTATGAATTAGCACCTGAAGCATATCGACAAGGGCTTAGGAATTGATTATTATTCATTGCCTCACAATGTTTCTTTTGTCAGTGTCTTTCACTCAACAGTCGATTGGTAGAAAGCAATTTCAATCTGATACGAGCACTTCCAAATCTCAAATTGTTGCAACATTTAAGAATCACGCCTCTGATATGATTGATCATAAATCCCTATCTCTTCCTGCGTTTACCTTTTGCAAGAAGAAAGGGAACGTTATTTCTGATTGCTTTAAACTTACAAATAAGCAACTGAAAAAAGACAGTGCTATTGCATTTGTTCTTAGTTCTAAGAGTTCAAGGCCGCTGTCATGTATTGAAAGCAATAAATTTGTTGGCTCAAACAAACCTTCAGTCTGATTTTAATTATGGCTGGATATTATCGGAAATTTTGTTCCAAGTTATCCATAATTGCTGAACCACTAAGCTGCATTGGTCTGAAACATATAAGAAGGCTAATATAAGGAGGCATTTGATAAATTAAAGGCCATTTGATAAGTTAGAAGACATTTCATAACTTAAAGGCCATTTGATAAGTTAGAGGACATTTCATAACTTAAAGGCCATTTGATAAGTTAGAGGACATTTCATAACTTAAAGGCCATTAGATAAGTTAAAGACCATACTTAAGAATGCACCAGTTCTTTCAGCTCTAAATTTCAGTCAATCATTTTAAATATCTGTCAATGCAAGTGATGTTGGGATTGGTGCAGCATTGATTCTAGAAAACGAAAATGGTGTAGATTATCTAGTGTGTTATATTTCTAAAATAAATAAGCATTAAAGAAACTATTCCACAATTGAGAAGGAATGCTTGGCTTTGATATTAACCTTGAAACACTTTAAAGTGTATATTAGTTCATCTCCTTCTCCGAATATTGTATTTAGTAAACACAACCCATTTACTTTTTACTGTCAAGATGAAAAGACAAAAGTAAGAGATTATTAAGATGGTTCCTAATGTTGCAGGAATACAACATTGACATCGTGCACATAAAAGGAAACCAAAATCTAATTGCAGATGCACTTTTGTGTGTGTATATAGAAGTATTACATTGCTTCATGTATATTTCGTGTTATTCCTAAGATTTCATCTTGAGTAATTTGCAATCAGTGGTATATTTGATAGTTAAAAGAATGCTTTAGTGTATGTCTGTCTTTTTATGAGGGAGTTTTTTAATGTAAAATTAATTTATATTTTTTGTTAATTTTTTTCAGCATTATGCTACTTTGAATTGTATTTTGGACTTAGCCTTGTCCAAAATCAATGTGGTAATATGGGTCTTTGGTTCGTATCTAGGAGTGACCTCCAACGACGAAATTTGCCCAGTATCAAATAAGCTACTACAAGTAGGAATTTATGAATGGAATAAAGAAGTAATATGAGCTAATATATAGAACAAATAGATCGAGCCCTCGTTACAAGTAAAGACAAAATTTAACAAACTTTCGAAAGGAACACTTCTTTCTTACGTATTACTAATTAAGGAATTTCAAAAAACAATGACATTATAAGACTAGCCGATTCTGTTTGCGACATAATCCAAAATCATAATTTACGAGTCCGAGAATATCAAATAACTTTGCCTTCCATCAATTCATAACCTGTTGACTGATTCCGTCCCACATATCCTCTCAGACTGTACATCAGTTAAGTTGTTCCAGTACGTCTTCCGTTCCACTTTCTTTCGTTGCACCAATTCAAGATGCTTTTCTTTTGTTTCAAACTGTCCTTTTTCCTTCCCACACTGTTTGCGTTGTAACTCTTTTCAGACTATATCACCTTATAAAAAGGTAAACAAACAACAAATATTCCTTCCGTCGCATTATACGGAAATACCTCATTAGAGTGACCCCCTTGAGGTCAGATATCAACTCAATCGATTTTCAAATAGTCTAAACGGCTAGTTCTAGACTAATGATCTGCGAATGACCATTTACGCCACATGTGGCATTAGCCCTTTCACTAGGCCTCGTTACAAGTAAATGTATGAAAGTCCTCACTATACTTCAAGGCTACCAGATGCATAATAAATTTGTTCGGATAGTTCCGATTACTTCCGTAACATCAACCATCAATTCATCCAAAGATTATAAATACAATATTATCAGCTAAATGAACTCAACACAGTTATGTCGGATACATAATTCCGTATATAGAATAAGTATGAATTCAACATACTCAATTCCTACAATAATTAAGAGTATAACTTAGCAAATCACCAACACATATGTAAAAGGAAACATCGTTGCGCGGGCTCAGATAAACTAGACACAAGTATACCATATCAAGAAAATTAATCTACGACTCAACAAATAAATTCCTGCAAGTACATGCTTCTACAAACAATTAATTATGTCGGATACATATTTCCGTATATAGAATCAGTAAACATCCAACATTCTCAGTTCCTAAAATAATCAAGCCTATAATTTAGTAAATCGTCAACGCATATGTAAAAGGAAACATCGTTGCGCGGGCTCAGATAAACAAACTAAGCGCAAGTCTACCATATCAAGAAAATTAATCTACGACTCAACAAATAAATTCCTGCAAATACATGCTTCTACAAGCAATTAAGTCATAGCATAAACAACGTATACAAATTCCTGCAAATACAAGAACCTACAAGCAATTAAATCATAGCATAAAATACGTTTATGAGATTTATGCAATTACATCGTTTTTCCTGCTTGTTGTGTCTGTTGAAACCTTCAGACAAACGTCTCTCCCTTGGATAACATATATTTTATGAGAACTTTACTCTTTAAAATTCTCGGAGCATTCAGATCGTTCTTCCTTTCTATCTCGTAAAATTTCAAAATCCCTCCTGTACTTTTAAACTTGAGGTTTTCGGTTTATACTACGCCCACTTCCATAGCGTGACCAATCAGATTTATAATCATTCCCGACTTGCTGGTACTAAACACTGTGTTATTTCAATCAACAAATGTCTACGACAATGCTGTCTTCTACAATCAATTCGAAGACTAACATAACTTGAATCCAACTCGGTAAGTTTAAAGAAACTAAGGCCTTAATTAAAAATTAATAGCTTTTGGCCTTTCCCGAAGTAATCTGTACTTTACGGCTTGTACAAGGTGGCCATTTTCTCATAAATCTCGTTAATGGTACATGTATGATACTAATTGTGTTTTAGCATAACTAATTCTAACAAACAATGTCCGACCTTAAAAATTTTAGTCCTTTGCAATCAATTTCATTGTTGCACCTGACTAAATATACTTATATTGTTTTTATATTGTAAAAAAATAATACATATTTTATATTTCCTTCGGAGTGTGGGTTAAATATTCGGATCACCATGAATAGAAGCAAACATTTTTTTAACTGGGTTTAGAATATTGGTATTCACTATAGGAATATACATCCTAACTTGTTTACCACATCCTTACTATAATTTTCGTAACATATTTTATTGATTTGGGTGAAATCATTTATTGAACGTATTATTCTCTGGAAATACAAAGTGCATTTTAATTATATCCTTGGTTAGAAACATTATTTTGAAATTACAGTAATTTTCGACAAGGACATCTTGGACTATATTAGTGTGATAAATAGAAGATTGTTAGTACGTCATCACACTTCAGGCTACCGGTAGATATGTACATTCACGACTACAGTCACATTAGCTGTTTTAGCTCTGGATCTTTATTTGATAACTACTGAAACTTAATTAGAACATTATTCTTTAATACTGGTGATAGAATATTTTGGTTTTCAATTTTCAATACTGTTTGTTCTTTTTAAATTTCCTCTTCGTATTCTAAGGAAAAAATATCTTTGATAAATTTAACAACTTGTTGGTTTTCGCTCTTTTATATTACTTATTTAAGACCGTAGAGTCGGGATAATAAAACTAACCACAGTGTTGTGGTAAACAAAAGCCAAAGAAATATATACCGGACACTTCTAGAAAACAACCACACTGTTCGATAGCTGGAATAGGGTACCTTATACATTTCTTTTTTCATATTACCTTTACCAGCCATATCTGAAATGGTGCAAACTTTTATAGATGTTTTCTCACATCACATTTTGTCAGCGTGAGACGTAAACATTACGATTGACGAATGGACTAGGCTTGCAATAATTGGTAGCTAGCGATGGTTGACCTCTTGTGTTTGGAGACTAGATTGGATTTTAATTAGGATTTCTCCAGGATAATTGGACGAAATTGAGACAAGCCAGAAAGAATATAGGGCCCATGGAAATAGGTGTCATAAAATGATATTTTCACGATTATGTATTAATAAAGACGGGCTAGAGAAAATTGTTCTTACAGCTATTCATGGTGTCCTGTATTCTTTTACTAGTATGTTATTTTTGTCTTTATTGTATTATAATGAAATAACAAACCTGTACACCTTCAATTGTCCCAAAACTCGAAAGTAGGTAAATTATACCGAGAAACCATCTTTTATATTAGAGAAAGGGGCGTTGGTTTAAAATCAAATAACAAATAGAAGTATCAAATACATATTTGCTGAAGCACAAATAAAATTATACTTTGTAATGAGTAATCATGCTTTAATATATATATATATATATATATATATATATATATATATATATATATATATATATATATATATATAACAACTCTGAGTAAATTCACAAAGGGACTCGACATAAATCCTTTTATTTTGAGTTTAGATCACCAAGTTAGACAATTTTGATTTATAAAAATGGTATTGATTTGTAGGGGTTGCAAAAATATTTTTTTGCTGACAAATTTACTTTTATCCCATCTCTCAGTCTTTGGTGGGACACAAAAAATTCTGTCCAAAGTGACTAGGCCTTAACTCTCTCAAAAAATCTTCGGTTAGGCACATCCAGTTCCATACAAAGGGACTCTCTCTCTCTCTCTCTCTCTCTCTCTCTCTCTCTCTCTCTCTCTCTCTCTCTCTCTCTCTCTCTCTCTCTCTCTCTCTCTCAATCTTTTGTTTAGCACAGATAAATTCTATCGAAATTTTAAAGCATAGGCAGAAAGAAAAATATTTTCCTAACTGGTATAAACACTCTATGTACAATGAACAATGTACGCTTGAAAATTGTACATGCTTTCTTTGTCCATCTTTTGTTTGGCACAAAAGGTACGATGCAAACACTCAGTGTATTGTAGTTTGGCAGTTATCACATTCGAATAGAAAATTTCATACCAAACTCTGACTTGATTTCAACAACATAACATATATAAATAATACTACATTGAGCCTGAAATATAACTCTTTACTCCTGTTACATGTCGGCAGCTGTTAAATGTAAGCGTATTGGACACATGCTATCAAGTATTAGTGTTTGTAACGTAATAGCATTATCACCCCTAGGAATGATAGACTGCTTAGAATGTTGCTCTGAGATTAGTTTGGATGAATGCATGTAACATAGGAAAATTAATTATTGTCTGACCCTTGCCTGTCCTGCGGGTGTTCTGAAGATAATAGAACGCTGCCTTTTAGATCGTCTGTTTCTCGGAGCGTTTAAATGTATATGTCTGCTACTTAAATAACCAATATCAATACAACACCCTTTAAGGCGTCCAGCTGTGAACAACATGCTAAAATGCCATATTAGTCTTAAGTGGGAGTTTGAAGGTTAAAATGTATGTTAGATTAGCACAGCATAAGCTAACAAATCAATCTCTACCAGACTTTTGTATCAGCATATCTCTCCTGGAAATTACTCCAGCTCACCCAAAATGAGTTGTCGTCGGAACTATCTTGTGGGGGAATGCAATATAGAGCAACAAACGTGTTTTCCTGCTCAAGTTAAATCCAAGAATATAATACTTAGATTACTATTTTCATAATCAAGTCTTTGTGACATGTCGTATATTTAGGCACATTAAATTAATCGAGGGAGTTTGTTGCATCATTAGAATTCCCAATTCTCTTGCGTCTGTTGACGAATATATTTTGTTACTTTAATATTTAATTCGATAACAATTTCACAATTCATTGAATTTCCCCCAAAACGTTGGCCTGTCATGTAAAGAATATAATAACTAATAGAAATCTGAAATGGAATTTAGCACGAACTGTGTTCAAGGACAGAAGGGAAATGTTTTTAAAGGCTCGAAGAGTGCTCAAGGGCAAAAGGGAAGTGTATTTGAAGGCGCGAAGTGTGTTCAAGGTCAGAAGGGAAACGTGTTCAAAGGCACGAAGTGTGTTCTAGGGCAGAAGGGAAGAGTGTTTAAAGGAGCGAAGTGTATTCAAGGGCAGTAGATAAGTGTGTTTAAAAGCGCGAAGTGTGTTCAAGGACAGAAGAGAAGTATGTTTAAAGGCGTGATGTATGTTCAACGACACAAGTCTGTTCAAATACACGGAGTGTGTTAAAAGGCACGAACAATGTTTTAAAGGTATAAAATGTAGTCAGACCGTTCATTATCTTTCAAGATAATTTCCTAAAAAATTTACTTTCTACGAAATGCACTTCCCATTTTTTTCTGTTCCTGAAAGTGATCGCTAAAATGAATATTGAAATTTGCGTCGTTTTGAATGTTTGCACCTTTGTACTAAATAAACTCTCCAACGCTTTTGTTACAATGTGATTAACGCCGATGGAACACATTTTATGTTGCAATGTGCTTAACGCTAAAGGAGCACATCTGCTTTTGTTACAATGTGATTAACGCCGATGGAACACATTTTATGTTGCAATGTGCTTAACGCTATAGGAGCACATCTGCTTTTGTTACAATGTGATTAACGCCGATGGAACACATTTTATGTTGCAATGTGCTTAACGCTAAAGGAGCACATCTGCTTTTGTTACAATGTGATTAACGCCGATGGAACACATTTTATGTTGCAATGTGCTTAACGCTAAAGGAGCACATCTCCTTTTGTTACAATGTGATTAACGCCGATGGAACACATTTTATGTTGCAATGTGCTTAACGCTAAAGGAGCACATCTGCTTTTGTTACAATGTGATTAACGCTAAAGGAGCACATCTGCTTTTGTTACAATGTGATTAACGCTAAAGGAGCACATCTGCTTTTGTTACAATGTGATTAACGCCAAGGAAACACATTTGTTACTATTACAATATGACTAACGCTGAGGGTACACATTAATAATCTTTGCTTTGCGAGAAATCCGGTTTGGATGCAGTAAGAAAATAAAATGTGAAAAAATTATGCACATAATATACGACTATTATATTTAACATATCACCTTATTACTATCGCTATCAAAGTTAATTAACAATTCTAATTAAAGTATCTTTGTAATATAACAACCGTTATTTAAAGGCTAGTAGGACATCAAGGCTTATAGTATCCTTCACGTAGGCTAATTCTACCATAATGTGTAGAACGGTTATTCTACACTAGCAATAGCTGATCTAGATTGAGATTCGTATTTTGGTGCTGTACATTTTCGTATTTTCCATACGCTTAGAATTTTTAAAATAAAAGGAATTTCCCCGGCTTTTCTCTCTTGTTATACGGGTTATTTTAAAAAGACCTTGTATATCTTAGGTATGGTTCAAAGAAACTTAAATTCAATATTTTTTTTATATATGGTTGATTGTTGTAATGTGGGTTATAGAGTGTAGAACTTAGTGTTACTTTAGATTTGAACCTCTCCCTAAACACCCTGCTAGCTCCCCTTGGTCATTTTCACTTCCTGCACTTCAGAGGTAAATTATAGAAAAAAGAGACGATAACGTTTATTTATTTATTTATTTTTACATATTATATTATTGGTAATGTATCCACTGCACTTTCAGAAGTTGGTATTGTCTAGTTCAGCAAACGTAATTTTCCCTATTTTACTAACTGATAATTTCCATAAGAAATTTTATTCACAGTAAATGAAAGTAACATAGAGGTATACCAAACATTCTCTCCATTGTGTATGTTGCAAATGTAAACAAATGTAAACAACTCCACCTTTCACACGTCACTCTTGCAGAAGTTAATAAAATCAGAGAGCGCCATCTGATCATTCAGAAATTCCAATTCTATCCAACTGATTATATCTCGAATCGGTATCTATATCTGTCGTTCGTACCACGTCGGCTTTTTAAGAAAAAAGAATTAAACTGCGAAGTTCCGAATGTGTAGAACGGTTATTTTGTTTTCATTTGCAACTTCTTTGTTAATCTTACGGTCAATCCAATAAGGAAATAATCCGAGATTGTCTCAGTAGACTGCAATTTTTTTTTTGCGAAGATATTTCTGGCAAACAAAGTGTATGACTATTCTGTAAATTACTACGCCAACTTATATAAATTGCATATAGTTGATTGGATCACCTTTTTCTGGGCGAGGACTGAATTTTCCGAAAACTTAAATTTGTTCTTAACACACACACACACACACACACACACACACACACACACACACACACACTCTCTCTCTCTCTCTCTCTCTCTCTCTCTCTCTCTCTCTCTCTCTCTCTCTCTCTCTCTCTCTCTCTCTCTCTCTCTCTCTCTCTCTCTTATATTTATATGTCACAATGATAATTTTCATGAAGAGGACGGCAGAGTACTTGAGCACTTGCTGGAGTAAATGTACCTCTCATCCATGATTACGTGTTATGTTAAATGGACATTTTTAAGATTGGTCGAATTATGTTCGAAAAAGTATTACGTCGACAGGCTGATATTGATATCGACCGAGTAGTCCCGAATAGAGGAGTTCTTCCACGAAATCTTTCTCGTGATTTATGTGAATGTGTCAGGGATGCTATAGATTAATTTATTGTGGTTGAGGAAGCTCCTTTTTTACCACATGGCAAATTCAGCAAACAGGTCGTTCGTAAAAATTAAGATTTCATGTCATATCATAGAATACGTGGACGTGACATCATTTGTGATGGACGAATGGATGATGAACGTGCACACAAAATTATATCAATATTAGAACAAAATCAATGACATTCTTTTAGTTATATTAATCACGTTTTGAAAGGACGATCAGTGGCTTGTTCAGGATAAATCTGAACCAATAAGTGACCCGTGTCATGGAAAAAAATATTCTTGTGCAGTCTACGTTGACATCACCACGAACTGGAATTCATAAAGTTCATCATGAAATTGGATATTCCATAAACGCTGCCGTGTTTAGAACTTACATCACGAACAAGCCCAACGTTGACAATTTTCTATCGTTAAGAAATGGAATATTTAATTGTGTTGCTAAGAGAGCTTTAGAACATTTTAAGAACTTTGCTCGTGGACATGAATTGACAGAGATGCGAAAATATAAAAGTTTAGAGTCGAAGACTAAGGTTTGAAATGGTATCGCAAATATCGCAGACATATTTGCATTGAATAGACCAATAAATGACCATTATTATCAACACTATCATCGGTGAAATGATGTAAATATCAAGACTGTTAAAATTATTGGACAGAACTGAAGTGTTTGGAATTCCACTTTCGAACTTCGGGAAAATCACACAATAGAATTTTACCACAGTGATATTCATGACGCCGTCATGTGTATTACTGTCTGTAATCCAGTGCCGGTTTGGTTGGTTTCTAATGGGCAGGATTTACTCAAAATGAGTATTTCTGAATTTTTGCCAGATTGTCATCCAGTTATCTATTGTGGTTTGGAGTTCATTTTAATTCTCCTCGCCAACATAAATAGTTGCTAAATATATGTGTATCTTTACGTTTTATGGTTGATAAAAATAATAATAATTCAGCTCTTAATTCACCACATGTATAGGCCTACGAACATCGTATGGCTTTCGTGACGTTGTCAAACGTTTACTACTAGAAGAACCTGCGGTATTTATAAACTGTGCGTAATTTGGTAGACAAACTACGACTTGTTAAAACACTCGTGTAAGACGAAATTTGTTCTCGTACAGGTCATGCTCTTAAACACCTGCGCCAGCGTTTAGATAATGAGCAGGCAATCTCATTAGTGACACACATGTGCCACGTTAACGGCTTGTTAATAATTGAATCCGCCACCGATATGTTATTTGATATCATTAAAATTATCAATGATGCTGCAATTCTTGATTTAGTATTAGACAGTAGACTTCCTAATGACAGCACAACTGAAATGTCCACCACAGACAACCTGGCAATTAAAACAATATCGAATTTAATAACATGGGACATTTCAAAAAAGTATTGGACTTCTTGTTCGACATTGACATAGTTGGTCGTAGTAAATGAGATTTTCAACATTATTCTTAAGAAGTACGAGATCCTAATGCTAGTGGACAGATAGAATATTCAAATCGTTACATTGAACCATCGTCTGAGAGGAAACGGTACGCGGAAAGGTTGTCTTTGTCAACAAATGCGCGATGGCGCTATTTCACACCGTACTATATCTCATTGACGGTGAATAAATCGAAGCAATTCGGGATGACGTCGACGTTTCCACGATGCTACGCTGACTCGTCAGAAACAGCAATAACTACGCTCGCAATGTTGGCTTATTTATAACAACAGATACCTTAAAAAATGTTGACCATGTCCATGTTGGTTTGTTCGTTCACACTCCAGCTAATAATGACAAACTTACTTGGTTAATTAGAGCTAAAGCTGGCCAGATAGTTGCAAGTAAACTCGCGTTATGGATGCGAGCGATGACACCAAGGGAGCACGTTTATTATGGTTTCTATCATGCGGCTGTGCTTGTACATTACCGTGATCGCTACGACTACAGACAATGTAGATAGCAGTGTTCATACGTCTATTTGACAAATTAGTGCCCAACATGTAATATCGGTACCACGTCAAGTATTTTTAACTTTCAAGACTAAATCGACAACTAACAATCACCTACAAAACTGTGTGATATTCAACAGCCTAACGCATCTCAAAAATGTGGTTTCGAATCTGTGGTCATCAGGAAGCTTCCAAAGAAATTTAACAAGAATAATTTAATCAATATATGTTACACGTGCATATTAAATGCTTTTGACATATATGGGTAGTAACTAAAATATCTCAGAAAGATTTTTAATCGGTTTACTCTATTACTGATAGAAATGAAACATGAAGGAATTAATTTAGGAGACGTAATGGCATCAGTGTCGATGGAAATGAAGTCTTTCTTTTATAAGATAAATCTAATGATCTAAACTAAATATTAGGGATGTTCTCGCTAATTTTAAAATCGAAAGCAAAAATATTCTAGTATTACCCAGCAAGGGAGTGAGCAAAAATTATGATACAACTATCACGTTTACGGAACACTACGTGGATGTTAAAGCCGCTGAACATGTAAAAATGTTGGTCATTAAATGATTGGCGTTCTTGACAAGACCGACAAAAGGGATCGTTGAAAACCCGACATCACGCGGCAACAAAAGAAATAGTGCTCAAGCTTACCCTGGTAACAATATCTACAGGAAGTTTAAAGAATTGGTCAGTATCACGGATATAGGTTCATCACGTGCTCACTGTTTGTAAACAACCTCTTTTATGATTTTTTTTAAGTCGGTATATACTGGCGGACATGACAAAACTAGTGTAGCAAGAGACCACATCACCAATCACGCGAGACTTGAAATGAGGTTTGGGAAAATTTCACACGCATTCTAATATTTTATCGGGCAGAATCATCCAAAACCTTGAAGGAACAAGATGTATTTTTGTTGTAATTTGTTGCCAGAATATTTTATTCTTCGTCTGATTTTTGGATTTAATGATTTGTTACCCTGGAATCTCTATATGTTGACTTTTCTATAAACATTATGACAGATATTCATAGAAGTTTATACTGGAATTATTCGGAAACAAAGACTGTGATTCAAGTGAGGAATTATTCTTATTAATACATTGGACCACATTTGACGTCATCGCCTTCCATATTTGTACGTCGTCGGACTCGAACCTGATTTCTTATAGGACTATTTAGTGATAGGACTTGTGTCATTATTAGGATCTCAGTTTGAATTATGTTCACAGATTGCAGGTACTATTCACAAATTTTTACATTGTTGTCTAGGAAAATAAATAATTTTGTTAAAACACAAAGCTTGTTGGCTTTCACTAATTTTTGTTACTGAGTTAGAGCCCTTGTCACGTAACAAATCAAATTGTGGGCTCGTCAGGGATATATGAATTCAGGTTTAGGGTTTCAGAAATTTGTTTTTGAAATTTAAATTCCTTAGTTTCTAAATCCCAAGTACTATTTTACATTTTTATTTGAAATCTTAAGTGAAAACAACAGGCTTTAATTTACAATGTCATCAAAAGGGGACACTTTTCATTTTAATCCAACTGAACAGCAGTTGGATAGTATTAAGAAAGATGATTTAATTGAACTTCCCAGAAAGCACGATATTTCTGAATAAAAAATATTCTTTATTAACGAAACGAAAATGAAACATATTTTGATTCAATATTTGGTGGGGAAAAGTGCTTTTGATAAAAGTGTTTTGGTCATCAGTCAATAAGTCTATGACAGACGCTGACGTTAAAGCAATGAAAATAAAAATGAAATTCAAAATGGAAGTAGAGCTAAGGATGCTCGAGCATAAGACAGAAGAAAAAGAGAAACATATGCAGTTGCAAGAGAAGCAATTGCAATTACAATTTGAAAAAGAGGAGACGGAGAAAGATAAACAATTACAATTTGAAAAAGAGGAGAAAGAGAGACAAAGAGAGGGAGAAAGTTAGGTAAATACAATTTGAGAGAGAGAGAGTTAAACAATTACAATTTATAAAAGAGAGAAAGCGACAGATGCAAAGAGATCAAGATGAAAAGGGAATTTCAACTTAGATTGAAAGAATTGGAGCTGGCAAGTGACAAACACGATTCCACTTCACATACAGATTCAAGTTTTGACATTGCAAAAAATATTAGAGCAGTTACTCCTTTTAGAGATAAAGAAGTACACAAATATTTTCCTCGTTTTGAATAAGCTGCAGAAAATTTGAACTTGCAAATAGATACTGGACTCTGCTACTAAAGCTAATGATATTTACCATTCCCTGTCAGAACAACAACAAAAAACAACGGATTATGATTTGGTTAAGGATTGCATATTAAGGGGGTTTGTTTTAGCCCCTGAGGCTTATCGGCAAAATTTAAGAAACTATAGAAAATAAACTGGGCAGACTTACGCTGAATTTGCTAGAGAAAAAGAAGTTATTTAAGAGATAGTGCTTAGCCAATAAAGTTTAACATGGTTATGAATGTCTTGAAAAACTTGTGTTGCTTGAAGAATTCAAAAACTGTTTTCCTAATGATATTAAAAATCATCTTGAAGAGCACAAGATTGAAACCTTGGAAAATTATGCTCTAGCTGCCGATGAGTACTCCGTAACTCATAAAATTCCTGTTGTAGGCTAAACGTACACTCAGCAGTCAACTGTATCAAAGGTATTTCAGCCTAATAGTCTATCATTTAAACTCTGTCTGACACAAATTCTTAAAGTCAAGCCTCTTAGAAACTTGATTCAAAATCATTGTCTCTGCCTACGTGTACCTATTGCAAGAGAAAAGGACACGTCATTTCTCATTGCTTCAACTGAAATATAGGCATCAGAATCAAGATAGACCTATCCCAATGGGTCTTATTTCTAAGAGATTTAGGTTACAGTCATGTATTGAAAGCAATACAGTTGTTGAGTCTAACAAACCCCAGTCTGATTTAATTATGGAGAATTATGAATCATTCATGTCAAAGGGTTCTATATCAATCTTGAGTGATTCGGCCAATCCTATTATTATTAATATTTTAAGGGATGCAATAGCTTCTCAGAGTATTTTAGTTTGAGGTGTTTTGCCTTTTTCTGAGAAGTCGTGTTCTAATGAGAGTGTTCTTATTCACGGAGTAGAGAATGGCTTTGTTAATATTCCTCTCCGTTCTGTACAGTTGTCGTCAGACTTCATTTAAGGTAAAGTGATAGTCGGTATAGTGTCTAACCTACTTGTTGCGGACATTTATTTGTTGCTAGGCAACGATCTAGCTGGAAACATGGTTGTGGTTAATCCACTTGTAACTGACAAGCCTTCTTTTGATCAGAAACTTGATCCAATTGAAAATGAATACCATGAAATATACCAAGCTCGTGCAGTTACAATAGCTATGTCAAAGAAAGCTCTTGAGAATGATTTTCATAAGGAAGATATTCCTTGGAGCTGACACATGTATTGGACAGGCTTTTGGTGAGGTCACTTACACTTTTAATTTGGCTCAATCGGGTGATATTGATCACAGTGATCCTCTTTTAAATACTCATTTTCTTTATCACTTTTCGTCGAACAGGAAAAAATATCATGAGATCTGTTTGTTTCAGAGGGCCGTTAGTGAAACTGAAGCAACTGAAGTACACGCCTGTTCATTAAAAATGAAATTATTAAGAAAAAATGGAGACCTCCCGAGGTAAATGCTAATGACGAGTGTTCAGTGAACTATCATATTGTAGTTTCTAAATCTTACCGACAGGAAATACTTAGTTTGAACCATGCAACTCTTCTGGCTTGTCATTTAGGGATAAAAAATATTATAACAAGATCTTGACTCACTTTCATTGGCCAAACATGAAAATTGATGTTTATAATGTTTGTAGATCTTATCATACTTGTCAAATGGTAGCATAACCCAGTCAGAAGATATCTAAGGCTCATCAATATCCAATTCCTGCATTTGACGACTTATGGTAGATAATGTTGGTCCCTTACCTACGACCAAGACAGCTTCCAATATTTATTGACCATTATGCGTTTGTCAAAAAAAAAATTCCTAGATGCAATTTCTTTGCGGAATTCTATAGTAAACGGTTTAATAAAGTTCTTTTGCTCAATTTGGCCTTCCTATTTCTGTCCAAAGGTCAAATTTCATGTCAGGATTTTTCCAGCATGTTATGTTAGAATGTGGCACTCCGCAATTCAAGTCAAATGTGAAACTATGGTTTCACAAAAGTTTGCTAGAGAGACTGTTTGAGTTTTGTTATAGAGTTCGTTCTTTCTTGCTCATTCTTCAACATTTTCTTCAATTAAATTTTACGGCCCTTACAAAGTAAAGAAGAAAATATGAATGAGTTCAATTATAAGTATAGTACTCAGGTCTAAATAAATTTATAGGGTAAATGTATAATGAAAGATATGAAAAGGTAATTATTACAATTAATTTAGTTGTACCTGTCCTACAAACAGAGGATTTATGTTAAGAAATTCATTTGGACACCGTTGAACTTGGAACAACAAATCTTCGAAATTCGGAAATTATGAAAGATCTAGACCAGAAACTTTAATATTTACAGCAAGGAGAAAGAAATGAGCTATTATTCTAATGTGAACACTTGTTTCCGGATATTCTTTCAAGGACAAACAATATTTTTCATGACGTTGAAATTGTTGATTCAAAACCTTTAAAACAACACCCATACAGGATGAACCCTCTCAAACAGGAATACTTGAAAAAGGTAATTCAGTATTTGCTGGAGAACTATTTTATAGAGCCCGGTAAAAGTTATTGGAGTTCACCATGCATACTTTTTCCGAAGCCGGACAAAACATTCCGTGTGTGCACTGATTATAGGACGGTGAACAGCGTGACAAAAATATATTCATTTCCATTACCAATGTTTGATTATTGCATTGATAAAATAGGAAATACCAGGTACATCAACAAATTTGACCTTCTAAAATGATTTTGGCAAATTCCACTTACGGAAAGAGCGAAAGACATTTTGGCCTTTGTGACTCCGGATAGACTCAACCAGTACAAAAGTAATGCCGTTTGGGATGAAGTGTTCTCCAAGTACGTTTCAAGGTTTGATGAATATGATTACTTCCGGTCTAAATAATTTTGACGCTTAAATGGATGACGTCATTATCTACAACGACACTTGGAAAGGACATCTAGCCACGATTCAGAAATCATTTGAAGGACTCAGTGATGCTAATTTGACAATCAATTTATCTAAAAGTGAGTTCGGCCATGCTTGTGTTATTTACTTAGGACATATTGACGCAATAGGGAAGGCTATCTCTGATTTTTCCTGTGCCTGTCAGTAAAAAGCAATTAATGTGATTTTTGGGTATGGCGATAGCAGCAGGGAGGGCGAACCCTACAAATGTTTGCGACAAAATCGATTAAAGCCTCAGAATGCCCAATAGAGCCTTCCTACGAAATCTCATATTTTAACCACAAAAAATAAAGACCCGATTGTACAAATGGAGCCTTAGCGATTTTGTCGTAAATATGTTGTCATAACCACCCTCAAATTGCTGCCAATAATTGCTATCATTGTTGTCATAACCTTCCCCCGCTGGAAGGATTTCAGGGTTAATACAAATGATTTAACCGAATATTTGATCAAGTTCAATACGATATCGTGACCGAGGGTCCTGTAAATTTATTGTTATAAATCCATGTGGGACTGACTGAGCATGACTAAAGTAATTTTTGAATCCATTGAAGTCCATATCGGAACACCATATATGCCAAATATTTCGTAGCGTATGTATATCAACGCCGTTGAATACAGCAAGAATATTGCAGTTATCGCGAATCACTTTTGGAATCTGAGTGTAGCGCTGAGTTACATATATCACGTCAGTGGTTTTATGCCTACCTCGTGAAAATATTCTAGCAGGGATTTTTGATTATCTATCATCACATCATCGTACACTACAAGATTGTTTATGTCTCCATCGAGGTCATCTACGCTAGGCGCATCATCAATATCTGTTATAAAGTCGATTACACTTTCACCTTTAATTTCTGATGCATTCTCATTATAATCTTTTAGCACTTCATAGCACCGTTGATCATCTACGGATGGAGCAACTAAATATAATTTATCCCACTTCATAAATCGCATTATCAAATTAAGCAGCAATTGTGTTTTACCCGATCCAGATGTCCGATTATAATGGCACGGACAGAAATCGGAAGCACTGCGTGGTGTTTCACCGATTCTCTTCTTTTAGTCGCTGAAAAATCAATTATATTCATAACGCTATATATAAATTATGGATTTATATTGTGTTAAATGTAAACAGCGTACTAGTACAAATGATGCGACGACAATTACAACTAAAAATAACAGATTGGCACTTACTGGTAAGTGTGTAACATGTGGTACAAAAAAAATTCGACTTATTTCTTTAAAAAAAAAGCGACACGGAGGTGATATCGCAGCCAAATTGGGAAAACTCCCCGGAACCCCATGGGCACAATACCCTGGAGAAAAACACCTTCCAGGATATAGCTACTGTGGTCCCGGAACGAGATTAGATCTCAGACTTGATGATCAAAATCAGCCCCGGCCTGGTGAGTATCCAATAAATGTTATTGATAAGGCATGTCATGCTCATGATGTTGCATATAAAAGCAATAATTTGCAACAAAGACATCTCGCGGATGTAAAATTAATTCATGCGTTAAATGCTATTCCCGATAAATCCTTCAAAGAAAAATTGGCTTCATGGTTGGTCAAATCAGCTATGAAAGGCAAATTGGTGTTAGGTGCTGGTAATTAAAAACACCAGTGTTTTTATAGTATGGAATCTATTTATTATTCTCCAAAAGGATACTGGAGGGGTAAAGCAGCAATCAGTAAACTCGCTAACGCTGCAAAAGTGAAAAAATCCACTGCAAAAGATTGGTTATCCAAACAAGCTATATGGCAAATTTATCTACCACCGCCTAAACAAATTAATTATTCTCATTTTGATGTTACCGTACCCAATGAAGTTCATCAGGCTGATTTATTGTTTTTACCACATGACCATGGTTACAAATACGCGCTAACTGTAGTTGATATTGCGAGTCGATTTAAACAAGCAGAACCATTGAAAACAAAGTCAGCTTCTGAAGTTGTTTCTGCATTTGAAAGGATTTATCGACGAGGTCCTCTAAAATGGCCAAATCTATTACAAGTTGATCCTGGCAAAGAGTTTCAAGGCGCTGTTCTATCAACAATGAAAACTCATAATGTTACAATACGACGGGGACATACTGCGTTACATCGTGATCAGGCAATTGTAGAACGATTTAATCGAACTCTTGCAGAACGGTTATTTGGATATCAATATGCAAAAGAATTCATCCAAGAAAAACGATCTCGTGAATGGGTCAAAAGGTTACCGAGTGTAGTTGCAGCGTTAAATAACGAGATTACTCGAACTATTAATATAAAACCAAATATTGCAATAAAAAATATATACCAGAACAACCACAGCGGGTTAGCACTCAGCCACTTCTCGGTGATGTTACTGTGAGATATTTATACGAACCAGGAGAACTTGAAGGTGGTAAAAGAAGAGCTACTGATCCTATATAGAGTGTTACTACGCATAAAATTTCAACCATAACGCGATCAACTGGTAGACCTCCAATCTACAGATTGGATTCAACAGCACCTCAGCGTGGTTTTACACGCGAACAACTACAAGTCATTCCGGACGATACTCAATTACCGCCACTTGGTCTTAACTAGCACCGTTACGTCTATTACACTCAAGACAGGTCAACATCACATTGTTTCTGACATGACCAAGACTGTTATTTTTTTTCTGTCTACGGTGAATTGTCGAGGGTCTTTATCCGAATACTGCCAGTGCATTATACAATTGCCACTGGCGCAGTGATTATTCTGTTGTTCTTTTAATGCGATTATTACTTCAGCATCAATATCAAATTCTCGTTGGGTTTTTTTTGTCCTGCTGTTTGTAACCAGAGTTTTTTTTATTAATGATGCTAATATCAGTGCTATCATCGTTTGCATTAAAATCATCATCGAAAACAATTCTTAGTAGTTGATTTATTCGTCGTACTCAATGCGATTATCAACTATCCAAGCAATTGTATCCGTGATGGTCAATCCTTGTGACGTGTGTATTGTTGTTACATAACCATGCGTCCATGGTGATTTATCAGCGTATAATGCATCTTCTACAGCATTGATATCAACTAGCACAATATCATTTAACACTAGAATCTGTTTCTCCGTCTAGCCTGGAATTTCAACTTCAATATTCTGCTTTCGTGTATCCGATGGTCTATAACACAACAGTACTGGAAACTTTGTGAATTTTTTCTTGTGTAGCTCAAACAACTTTTTCTGACGTGCGTCTCTGACTATCTTTCTACTTGCTACTACAAAATCATTTGGTCTCCATGTTTCCCAAAAATCATTCATTGGTGTTTCAGAAATTATTTCATGCGCTACTTCACATTGAATTCTATTGAGTTGTAATCTAATTAGTTTTTTAAACTCACGTAACTGCTCATCGAGTGCTCTATAGTCAGTATCAATTTCTTCGTAATAATCAACAAATCCTTTTTAACAATTATGTGGACTTCTACCAACAAATGGTGGTGGTTGACCATGATCGACGCACAATATAACTGTTGTATTATTTTGCAATAACCAATCAAGAAACATTTTTAATACATTTTCTGAAACAGTACATGCTTCATCCCAAATAATAACCGCAGGAATAAATTTCTCACCCATTCGCTCAGGAGTCCAAGCATCGCCCTTGTATCGAAAAAAACTATGATACGTGCAAGCTTCAACATTTCGTTGTTTTATCTCTCTCGCTAGTCTATGGGTTGGTGTGAGTACAATCATGGATGTTCTCTCTCGATATAATTCTATCACACGTGTTGTCTTTCCAGATCCACCACAACCGATTAAATAAACTGTTTTATATCTACAAATTGGATCTGATATCGGTGGTGCTTTAGACATAGAAAATCCTTCGGATTTTTCACTGATAGAATTATCGTTTTTCAGGTTACTGCTTTTAATCTCAACGACTGCTGATTTAGAATAATCGCATTGTATTTCACGTTTAATTCGCCATGTTCCCCAAGTCTCTTCGCTATTAGTAAATTTAGTTACCTCTTTGATATATTTTTTATCGACATACATTGAATCAATTGCAACTCTAACTGCTATACTAGGAAATCTATTTATCATTGCAAATAAATTGATAGATGCATAACCCAGCATAGAAGCTCTCAAATGTAGATATGCAGAGCTTTCTCCATCACTGTAAGTAACAACTCTACCTAACTTTGTTCTATTGGACAAGAAAGCTGTTTTACAATTTGCGTACCTATTTTTCTCTACTGCATCTCTAATAACGAAGTCGTATTCGGCATCATCTATAATCAATCGTGAGGATTGTCTTTTAAAGTTGAATTTTTTTCCACCTTGTGTAAATTTACCGATTATTCTTCGGCCGAGATCCTTTGCTTCACTATTTCGTTGATTAAATATTTTTTTGACCATTCAATGATGTACTCCTCGTCAGCATCAATATGTTTTCTAGACTTGTCGATTATACTATCAAAACATTCTGGTTCTGGTAACCAGACATTGGTTTGTTTTCGATATGAGATAATCGCTTCGCTGACAATCAACGAAACTAACATTTTACAATCAAACATATATCGCAATAACAGTATTGGTAACCACATCCTTTCAGCCATGTGTCTACCAATCCAAACATAACAACACGGATGAAGTCCTTCAGCGAATTCAAATGATACTACGCGAGCAAAACCGGTCAAATCAAAATCAGGCAGTGGTCCATTAATAGCAACGCGAGTCATTTCATGTGTGGGATGTCCAAACCGTTTAAAATACTCACCAGCGAATCCATATCCTAGAAAACTTCCTGGATAACAGGCAACGATATCAACTGATATCATACTTTCACGATTGTACTTAACGTTCCATAGACCGCCATGATAATATTCCAGACAGCTGGATTGAACATCCTGTACAAACTCTTTTCGTGTTGGTTTCCATTTATTTTTCTTTCTTGCAAAATGAGCTGCAACCGATGAAATTGTAAAACAATTTGTAAGTAACTGTTCGTAATCGTCAGATTTTCCATTTAAAACGCTAGCGTTTTCACTGAGACTTATTGCTAGATTTTTCATCCTATTATGTAGACTTTCAGTACGATATAATTCACCGTTAGGTCTCACAAATTGATTGAATTGACATTCTTCATCTTCAAAACTATGAAGTAGCCATACTGATACAGGGTCGTTTTTACACAAACTAGCAATAGCATCGAATAATCTTTCTTCAGTGAGAATACCATCCTTGGTGAATTCTTCTGGGATATACTTCACTGTTCTGTCTCGCGGGAATATTGTAACTGCGGATGTCCATGCGTGTTTGTTATGATCAATAATTTTGATTGGAGCTCCGTTTTTATTGTATTTCGATTCGTATAATACTTCACCGGTTATCTTTGAAACGGTTATCGGAAATCTCAGCGACTTTTCCAATCTAGCTATATCGGAAATAGTTGCTCCCATTGATCTATTTTTTTACGTCTTAGATCGGTTAATTTATTCCCACGGAGTGCATTTGTAAAGTGTTCTATTACACATTGTGCTACACAATTGAGGGCTTTTTCCACAGACGTTGACTGTTTCATTGGTGCTAGTTTTCCGATGTCAGGTTTCTTATTTAACGGATACATCCCATAAACAATTGCTGTTTCAGAATACGCTTTTTCATAGTATGGTTTATCAATTCCAGTTAACAGCCCTGGTCTGGAATCACGGCTAACAATGACTGTTGTCCTATCTTTGAGAATTGGCTCTAATTTGTCCCTTATGATCCAATCACCCGATTCTAAATTGATAATGAATTTCACTCTGAGAAAATATCTTTTATTGCCAAGTTGTGATAGTATCATAGCTGCTGTTTCATCATTCATTCTAGCATCAACAACACCATCAATTTTAAATGTTGACCAGGTGTGTGATGCGCCGTCCTGTTTAAACTCATTAACACAATCTCGTATTTTTCTAATCAGACTTCTATTATTTATTCTCTCTTTTGGTACGTCTTCGAGGGTTCTATCAAGATTGAATTTAATATTTTTATAAGGCTTGATTGTCGATAATCTCTTGAATTTTTCATTCATATAAATAAATCAAACATTTAAATAGAAAATTATGTTTATATATAATGAATCACTGCAAATGGCTTATGATTGGATCAGTAACCCCATGCAATAAATCGTGTAGAGGTGAATTCTGTGGACAACACTTACAGAGCGTCAGAAATAATTCGACAGGCCCGTCCCCATGCATACATTGTGGGGTGGGTGTGAGAGGAAAATCACAATTATGTATCAATTGTGGAGGTAAGCGGTTTAGAGAATTGAAACGTTATTATGATAAACGAATAAAAAACGCTATCATTGACCCTAACCATGACTCTGTCAAAGACAAAATCATAAAAAACCCTCAAGACTACATTAATAGATTTATAAATAAAGCAAATGATGAATTAGACAAATAGTATTATTGTAGATAAATGGAGCAAGAATTCAGACTTCACCCCAAACTTGTTAATTATGAAATATCTCGTAAAGGTGTTGTTAGACACTGTAGACTAAAGAAACCTGTGGGATTTGTTAATAATCAGGGATATTTGTGTTTTAATGCTGGAGGAAGGATATATCTCTGTCATAGGACAGTCTTTGAGTGTTATATGGGACCGATTAAAGATGGCTATGTTATTGATCACATTGATTCTAATATTCAAAATAATTCTCTTGCAAATTTGCAATGCATTTCTCAAAGTGATAATACAAAAAAGGGAAAGACAGGGACTTGTAAGTCAGTTGGAAAGAAACCAGTACAGTCATTTGATACAGCGACGAATGAAAAAAGAATTTTTCAATCAAAGAATACTGCAGGGAAATATTTTGGAATATGTATACCTTCAGTACGAAAAGTTGCTGAAGGGATTTATCAAACAGCTATTTCAAAGAAAAATGGACATAGAATAAAGTTTTTCTATTTACAAGATAACTCTCAATAGTGAGTTTTAATTATAAATTACCAGACCAATTACCATAGGGAAAAACGCTAAAAACGTTTCGCGTTAATATCATTTTATAAGCTATTATGTACATAAATGTTTTTTTCAATACTTATTCGCAATGTCCACGCATACATGTATTGAAAAAGTAAATGACAGTAGCTGGAACAGCCAAGATCAGTAGCTGGAACAGCCACATAAACAGCTAGTAAATATGGTCGTTGTACCGGAACGCGCGCGTAACACAAGACACTAGGTCAAGGTTCTATTAATAGATTTTTTAAAAATCCCAATTACGCACGTTAACAGCTGTTTAGATTTTGTATGAAAATGAAATTACTTTGTAATTACAAATTAAAATAGATTGTATGTGAGGTCAAAATAGTAAAGCACATTACATGTAATTCAGTTTTTTAGTGTGGTAGCAACATGTAATAAAATTATCGATGACGCAGAAAAATATCATTCTCGAACCATTCAAGAAATAGCAGGTAATTCTGAATTGACAGGTCCCATGACAGAGTTATCTCGTCATGTAAATCCATTATTATTACGATTAAATAAACACGTAATATTATAGAAATTAATAAAAAATTTTGCTATTATTTAACAATTTTATTTTTTGTTTTAATGTGTTATTTAAATATTTAGTTTCCATTGAAATTACTACACAATTTTCACTATGAAATGCTAGGAAAATAAATACACACTCGCTTATTGATGCTGGCCTTATTATCACCTTATATATAATATGAGCTGTATACGCGTTTGGGGCTTTAAGCGAAGCCCAATATGCCAATCAAAACTACCCACGCCATTGTCATGGTGTGGTTGATTTTTGCTCAACTGCAACCATGGTTAATTTCTAGGGTTGCTTTTGATTGGTAGATTGGGTGTAGTAAGTCCGCCCCGTCGTTTCATGTTTGTATCGTCCTGTACTGTCCCTATCATACCATCCTATCATCTCATTGTATATATAACCATCCTATATGTAATGTGCTGTCCCTAGTATATATAATATCATCCTATCATATACCATCCTATATGTAATGTACTGTCCCCCCACAACATATCTTCTGGGAGCTCTAATATAATCTTTATTACGTTAGAGCTTCCGCCGGAGATCTATGTTTGTGGACCTTGAGCTTATTTAATGCGAAGGCACTCAATGAGTTCCAAGGTCGAGGTCAACAATCTCCAGAAACTCAAAACGTTTCTGAACCAGCAAGTACTTCAGGAAGGGGTTATGGAAGTTCTCATCATGATTCTCATATGTGTCCTAGTAATATCATTAATGATATATCACGACTTGAGGTTCTTATGGGAGGTAAGCGAGCTGGGAATAACTCAGTCGAAATAACTAATGAGGCATTTGATATTTGCAGACGATTATTCCAAGGTAGGATAATTGATTCTCATACGTATCGAGAACTATTGGATGAGTTAATGGACGGAATTCCAGGGGAATTTAGTGGTTATTATAGCGATTGAAATTTCTGAAATGCTTGCATTTAGAAATTACAAAGTCATTTCAAATAAGATGATAGTACACTATAATCACGATAAACCAACAAAGGTGTATGTGGTAAACTCAAGATTGCCCGTTTATAGGGCATACTATGGAGACGGCCTTGGAAATACCATAGCGGGTTTATTCACAAGAATAGCCCCAAAAGTAGCACCAGTTGCTAAACAATTAGCGATGAAAGCCATTGATGTTATTCGTAATAAGGGAATTAACGCTGTTGGAGATCTTGCAGGAACGGCCTTTTCTACCGCAAAGAATAGAATAACGTCATTGGTGAAATCTAGATTCGGACGAAAACCACCACAAATGGTTTCAACACCGCTACCTTCAGCAACAATGATGCCTGCAAATGTCAGTAAAGTGATAAATAACGCAGTGGAACAAAAACTAGCATCATTAGCAACGACTTCACCAGATAGTAGTAATATTGCAAGTATGATAGCGGGAAGCGGTCTTGGAGGAAATCGTAAAAATTTCAGACAAAAAAGAAAATGATAGCATTACTACGTTTAAAAAAAACGAAAGTGTTTTAGTATAAATGGCATTTAAAAAATCGCTGATCCAGCGTTTGATATGGCAGCACCGGTAAATAA
This sequence comes from Potamilus streckersoni, assembly GCA_016746295.1. Classification (NCBI taxonomy): domain Eukaryota; kingdom Metazoa; phylum Mollusca; class Bivalvia; order Unionida; family Unionidae; genus Potamilus; species Potamilus streckersoni. Next base: position 2,174,649 of record JAEAOA010001492.1, on the reverse strand, counting down.
AGATGATTCTAAAATTAACCATCAGTATTATGCCTATCCTGCAAGAGAGCCTAATCAACGGGGGAGAGTTGAACTTCAAGTTCAAGATACAAGTAGATACTTTTTGCCGTGTGAGGCGTTTATTGAAGTAGAAGGAGAGCTTGTAACAAATGTTGCAGCTGATACACCATATGAGGATGACCTAAATATCCGAGTTGGTTTCGTAAATAATGGCATTATGGCGCTATTTAACAGTGCAAGATATATCATTGATGGAAAAGAAATTGAATCAATAGAACAAGATGTTGATATTGCAACAACAATAATCGGACTTGCGAGATATTCTGATGATTATACAAGGTCGGCTGGTCTGTCTATGATGTTTGCTAAGGATACTTCTGATCATGCTGACCATTTTCAGTTTATAAAAGTACGAACTGCGAGAGCTACTGCAGAAGCTGATCAACAACTCGCAGCTAATCCAGACCGTGAAGATAGACCAGCCTCTGAATTCAACATTTTAAAAAGGGTCAATGATAATTTCAATCTAGGATTTGCAACACGAAAGGGAGCATTGAAAGGATAGAATCGACGGTTTTCATGTGCAATTCCGTTACATCACATATTTGGATTCTGTAGAAATGTCAGAAAAGTCATCTATGGAGCAAAGCATACAGTCGTGTTAGTGCGAAAGGAGAATGACAATGATGCAATCTGGCGTGCTAATGGTGTTGATGATGGTAAAGTCATTTTAAATAAATTGGGTCTATGGATGACCGTCTTAACTCCATCAGTCGCAATAGAGCAACAATTACTATCGTTTATGGACACAGGTGGAAAATCATTGCTAAGTTGGCTAACAACAACGACTGATACGAAGCAGGATAATGTAAATGGCAAATTTACATGGCACTTAGCATCAAAACAAGGTGTTTCAGCTCCACGTCATATCTTTATAGCGTTACAGGATGCAAATCGAGTGAGTCGTCAATTATCTAGTCATATGATATTTGATAAATTAGAAGTGAAGTTTCGTTGAGAATAAACGGACAACAAGAGCCAGCAGAGATTGTACAGCTTGATTATGAAAACAACAACGTAGCACGTGTATATCATAGAATATTGTCGTTTATGGGTCGTGATCAAAATGTTGATACTGGTTTGCAAATATCGCAAATTGATTTTGAAAAACACTATCCAATTTATTACTTTTCATTGGAACATCTTGACATGATGAGACAATCTGTTGTTGATATATACTTCCAAGCTCGGGTACAACGCCCTGCTGGTATAGCTGATTATGGAGCAGTTGCTGTCATTCTCAGTGATAAATCAATAGTGTTAGAAAAAATTGGCGGACGAATGAGACTTATTGATGCACCAGTGGAAAACATGTAGTTAGGATTTTCACAATAAGATCAATTAAAAGTGTAAATTACGTTGTAGAATAGAATGACATATAGTATTGTTAATGTCCAGTTGACTGATGGTCAGGTCAAGAAATTGAAATCAAAGTCGGCTAAAGAATGTGGAACCACAATAACGCTGAAACATACTCAAATGTCCGGTGGTGCGCATAAATTATCATTGACAGATCGTCAAATAAAACATTTCAATGATGCGCTAAAGAACAAACGAGGAGTTCAAATTGATTTTTCTAAAGCAGCAATCGCCAGTATGATAAAATCAGGTGGTATATTCCTGCTGTTAGCCGCTATTCCAGCATTGATTTCAGCGGCTGCCCCAGCGGTTGCGAAGGCGGCAGCGTTAGGAGCCGTTGGTACTGCTGCAGGAATGGCCCTGAAAAAGGCTACTGGGAAAGGCTATAAAAAAGGGAAAGGGTCTAAGACTACCAGGAACTCCACACAATTGGTACAAGGGCGCGGGCCTAAGAATACCAGGAACGGCTTATTAGTGGAAAAATCCCTTGGATTTTCACCAATGTCCAATTTTGATTTAATTGATGCTATAAAATCGTTGTCAATAAAAAAAAACTTTAGAGGAGTTTTCAAGAGAGATCAATTACCGTCAAAACCAATGAAAAATGAAACGGTTATTGTCAATCTTCATAACAGCAGCGGAGAAGGAACTCATTGGGTCGCATAGGCAATTGATCCACGTGGAATTGTCTATTTTGATTCATATGGATTAGCTCCACCAAAAGAATTTATGCGATATGTATCTAGAATAGCAAAATCATCGTTGGCTCCAATTTTTTATTCCACGCTACCAACACAACAGTTAAATGATCCACCGATATGCGGTCGTGAAGTATTAAACGTCCTTGCAGAGATATCTAGATTTCCAAGGAAACCACCACAAGTTGTTGTTAATGAATATACCAGCGGGCAATGGCAAAAACGATAGCGTTTTCACCAATTAGAAAATATTTAGAAAAACGTTAGCGTTTTCGTATAATGATTGATATTTGCGGACGACCTCTATCAGAGTAAAAAAAAACCAGAAGCCGATAGTAAATTCGCTGTCGAAGATGTAAAAGAAATAATCGAAGATGAAATCGCTGAGACATTAAACTTATCAAGTGTAGATCCTGGGGAAATAGTTGTATTTCAAGATCGCCAGGGCAAATTGAAATCTAGTAATGGGTCATTGGATGATATCTTAATACGAAGACGTGACGTCGTTGAAAATACAATAGCGTTATAATCAAACGATGGAAAACTCAAACCTGGGGTATTTGTTTCGACGATCACGGATAAACTAGCAACAGTAGATAGCACAGCAAACGCGTTAAAATCAATCAATGATGAATATAACAATCATAAAGCTGAATTCAATAAATTCTATGAATTACAAAAGTCAATCGTAGACAAAATCGACAAACAGCTGCTAGAATTCCTTGGAAATCCACCAGTAACCACACCGAATATTGCAGAGATAAAAGCATCTATGTTGGAAATTGCAACATTTCAATTAAGATATGAAGAACACGTAAAACAGTTTTCAACATTTCGTAAAAACATTGTTGATAAATTTTTGGGAGGTCCACTTGATAAACTAGATATCAAACTTCCGGATATTAAAAAATCCATCGAAGAAATACCAGCGATTAATCGGCAATTGGAAGCAATCAACACGGATATTACAACGTTCAAAAACAATCTTCCGCTACTTGAAAAAATAAAGATTCCTCATGAGAGGAATATCATAAATATGGCATACACAGTTCTCTCTGGATCATTAGATTGGGAACCTAATAAGAATACAATAACTGTCACTGTGTCAAATCCGGGTATTTATCGATTAACAATAGTGTCACTGAACCAGTTTAATATATCATCATCGACTTCATATGGATACAACAACGTGATTTCAACGACTATTGACGTGGGTGAATACAAACGGTTTACAATAACAAGTACTGATCCTAATTTAAATAAGACATCATTTGTATGATACATTGAGTTTGTAGCTGATCTGAATTAGAATTTTTAACAATTAGAAACCACTTGAGATTTTAAAATAATATGATTCCGTCATCGCAATATCGCTATGATACCGTCAAAGAGTTTTTAACGAAACTCAAAACACTCATTGATGAGTATGAAATAAAAATTTTAAAATAACTCAGGAGAATTACCGCGATTGATGTTACAGTATACTCGGTATCTGGTATAATGGCCGGTGCTGGTATTATACTATCTTCAGTAACAATGGTAGCTCCGATTGCTGTCCCAATTGCTATTTCCGCGGTGACAACATTTGCTGGAATTGCAAATGCTATTACTAAAAAAATATCATCGTGTTCTCAAGAAAAACTTAACGACTATATAGTAAAACATCAAACAGTATCTAACGGTTACTCACAATTGTCCTCGTTGATGTCATCATTGATTGATGATACGATAATTACCGAAGACGAGTTCTCCGCGATGATACGTATTTATGATACTGCGATTAAAAACGCTAGCGTTTTTTCATCTATTGCGAAATTAGACATTGTAAATAATAATAATAATAATAATAATAATAATAATAATAATAATAATAATAATAATAATAATAATAATAATAATAATAATAATAATAATAATAATAACAATAATGTCGCAAGAGATTCAACTACTTCAGCGGATAGCAGAAAATACCACTCCGCGGAAAACAAGCATGATATCAATATCGTCAACAACCCCTGAATTCAGTGTGAATTTCCCTTCCCCTGTTTCAGTAAAGGAAATCGCGTTGGCAAAATTACGAGTGTATCATAGTTGGCCTAATATTAGATCGGTTCCATTTGGTGGTCAGAGACCTAATAATTCTCTGGTATTTGCGTATAGAAATAAAAAAGATGACACTCCAGATTAAAACGTTGTTTCAATACCAACTGGATCCTATCAAATTGAGTAAATTAATAATGAATTACAACGTAGAATAAAATCTATTACTAGAAGGGAATCAATAATCGCGATAACAGTTCATGAACCAACACTATCATCTGCAATTGAAATAAGCTCTCCTGGGTATGTTGTAGATATTTATAACAGTTCAATAAGAACAGTATTAGGATGACCCGAAGATCCACCTAGAAGTGCTAGCATTTCCACGCCCGAGCCTGTAAAATCTGATTACGTCACTGATGAAATAGGACATGAAAATCCATCAAAAACTTATAAAAAATTCGAGGATATAAACTTCACAAAGAGATATCGATATAAGGATCAATATGATGAGGATGCGTGGATAATTCCACTTTTTTATGATTATATCCCACAGAAAGGTGAAATTTTGGAAACGCATGAAACAAGCCCAACACTCGTAGATATTGAAAATCACATCCTTGATAGAATGAATAATGATTTTCGTTGCTATTACCCTCGTTAAGATCTGGCCTTTTCACACAAGCTGAATTTACTAGTGTAGTCGCTGCAGGTAATAAAATCATCGATGATATGGAAATATTTAATTCGAGGATTATTAGTGTTTTTACCAATGAAAATTCACCCATTTCAAAAACCTTTTCCGCCAAAGAATATAAGAAAAAAATAAAGGAAAATCCAAATTATAAACTACCGGAATATAACGTACCTGAGTTAAAGAAAAAACTCAGAACTGCCATCGACGAAGGATTTAATAAAATTTATCAATCATGGAAAGATAGCCAGCCGAATCCTATTATCCTCACTCATAATAATTCTCCCGACGGCGACGGTAGACATATCGCACCGAACAATGTGAACATTTCTTCGGTGATCACGCTTAATTTAACTTGTGATGTAATCGAAGGAAGCTATCAAATTAATCTCGAGCAATCAAATAAAGCCCGACAAGGTTACATTCTTTATTCATTTACGCCAACAGCTCCTCCAGGATTTCTAATTGTTGAGAATCCGACTAATCCAGTATATATGCAATGTCAAAATGATTTGCTAACTAGAATTAATTTTACACTCACCGATCAGTCAAATAATTTAATTGATCTACGTGGTAAAGTATTATCGATTAGTCTGTTTGTGAAAAGCTAACAAATATTCGGTTAAATCATTTGTATTAACCCTGAAATCCTTCCAGCGGGGGGAGGGTTATGGCAACAATGATAGCAATTATTGGCAGCAATTTGAGGGTGGTTATGACAAAATATTTACGACAAAATCGCTAAGGCTCCATTTGTAAAATGGGGTCTTTAATTTTTTTTTTTGGTTAAAATATGAGATTTCGTAGGAAGGCTCTATTGGGCATTCTGAGGCTTTAATCGATTTTGTCGCAAAAATTTGTAGGGTTCGCCCTCCCTGCTGCTGCGATATACCATCGAAAGTTTCGTTAAAATATTTACAATATTGCTGAACCACTGAAAAGTTTGTTAAGCAAGAGAAATAAGTTTTTCTGGACCGAAAAATGTCAGGACGCTTTCGATAGGTTAAATGACATACTCAAAAGTACGCCGTTTCTAACAGCTCCAAATTTTAATCACTTTTTTTAAATTGTCTGTGGATGCAAGTGATGTTGGGGTTGGAGCAGTATTAATTCAAGAAGACAATAATGTCATTTATCACGAAGTGTGCTATTTCTCCAAGATATTAAATATACACCAAAGAAATTACTCAACAATTGAGAAATTAGACTTTAAAACTCGACGTACAGTATTTTATCACAACTGCAGCAAACAACTACACGGATTTCCTAAAATCACCATGCCCTAAATGGGTGAATGCTTACTGGGGATAATGAGAATTATTTCAGAAATTGATAAAATCTAACTAAACTTGGGGGAGTGGGGCTAATCATGACATCTTTAAGAAAAAGTAATATCGTAAAGAATATTTGATTCAGATTATTGCTGTGTATCACTAGAATAGATGTTACAGAACAGAAACGTTTTATTCATGATTCATGCAGCACTTCGCACAAGTATAATATTTATGAATTTATTGAAAGATTTGTTAGAAAACAAATATTTCCAAAAAAATTAAATGGAAACAAATTAGTAAACATACTACTCGTAAATAGGAAAAGAAGCCGATTACAAAATTGTGCTACACTGATATGAAATGCAAAAATATTTGTGAAAACAAATGTTCATATTTCTATAGACACAATTTCATATCAAACCAATATAACAACAAGAAATTTACAGTTAATTATATTCGGATCACTGTTGCAACTACCATACAATTTTGACAACACTACTGCTGTTTTACACGGTTGTAATAATCTATGGATGCATTCTGCAACGAAAGAGAAATATTTTGGACAAATTATAAACAACGTCTACAATTCTCCTGGTATGTTCATCCATAATATGTAAGATGAGGAATTTATGAGTAGAGAATATCACAATGGCATCAGCTTAGACAAGCCAGAAATACAAATAAATGTTACAAGGTTTGCTTCAGTATTATCTGCACCTGTAACATTCGTTTCTTAGTAACCAAATCAATTTTCAGATTATGAAGATTTCAAAGGCATGTGATCGTAGAAAATATGAAATTAATATTTTCTTGTACAAGTTAGTTAAATTGTTTTCTTGTGTATATATATATATATATATATATATATATATATATATATATATATATATATATATATAAATATATATATATATATATATCTATATATATTACTTTAAAGTCGATCTCTGTTCTGTTGTAAATTTATGCAGGCAACATTTAGCTAGATACTTGTGCGATTAATTAATTAAAACCTCTGTACAAAAAGTAAAAAAAAATGTCGCTTTGGCTTGTAGACTTTTAGGGAATTATACAACGTTTTCAGTTTCCGCATCTAGTCTATACAAGCTGGTTGTATTTATAGTTTAGCACATGCGAAGACAGCCATGTAGAGGTTTACAAACACAACGTTTTTGTGTTTTTTTCTTTATCGTATATATGTTTTGTATTTGCCTTTGAAAAAGACTCATTAAGAGTCGAAAGCGCTTAGGCTAGTTAGTTACTAGTTTCGTACTGTTCGTCGTCAGTTTATTGCATATATATATATATATATATATATATATATATATATATATATATATATATATATATATATATATATATATATATATATATATATATATATATATATATATATATATATATATACTATTATCAAGATTCTAGTACTAAGAATTATTTACTAGGTCGTCATGCAAGCGTGTCTGCTACGCACGAGCTCATATAACACCGACTCAGTGCCATCAATTTTCGGCGATGCGTGTTTAGTCGTGATGGTATATGTGCTGGCTCGTGCAAGCAAGGCGATGGATGCCATTAACACGCGGACCTGAGTTCGAAACTCCGTAGAGTACGAATTTAATTTCTCAAACCTGTATGATTGTATTGTTTTATATATCTATCTAATATATATATATATATATATATATATATATATATATATATATATATATATATATATATATATATATATATAAAGCATTTTATCTTGTTTAAAATTCAGGCTTAATTATCAAACTTAGAAATATTTTCATTCATCGTACTTGATGGTTAGAATATGGTCATTCCACGCAGTTGATGATCATGGATAGAATGCTGTCATTCAACGTTGTTGAGGGTTATTGTTAGAACATTGTCATTCAACGGAGTTAAGAGTTGTGGTTACAATACTGTCATTCAACGAAGCTGATGGTTGCGGTTAGAATATTGCCATTCAACGTAGTTGAGGATTGCGTTTAGAATATTGTCATTCAACGTAGTTGAGGATTGCGGTTAGAATATTGTAATTTAACGTAGTTGAGGATTGCGGTTAGAATATTGCCATTCAACGTAGTTGAGGATTGCGGTTAGAATATTGTCATTCAACGTAGTTGAGGATTGCGGTTAGAATATTTTCATTTAACGTAGTTGAGGTTTATGGTTAGAATATTATCATTCAACGTAGTTGAGGGTTGTGGTTAAAATGTTGTCATTCAACGTAGTTGAGGGTTGTGGTTAGAATATTATCATTCAACGTAGTTGAGGTTTGTGGTTAAAATGTTGTCATTCAACGTAGTTGATGGTGGTGGTTAGAATATTGTCATTCAACCTAGTTGACGGTTATGGTTTGAATATTGCTATTCAACGTAGTAGAGTGTTATGGTTAGAATATTGCCATTCAACGTAGTTGAGGGTTGTGGTTAGAATAGTGTCATTCAACGTGGCTGAGGGTTATGGTCAGAATGTCAGAATGTTGTTATTCACAGTAGTTAAGGGTTATGGGTATAATATTTTCGATGGTTACATTATTGTTATTCAACGTAGATGAGGGTTATTATTAGAATATTTCATTCAACGCAGTTGAGGGTTATGGATAAAATATTGTCATTCAGCATAGTTGAGGGATGTTGTCAGAATATTGTCATGCACCGTAGTTGAGGGTTGTGGTTAGAGCATTAACATTCAACGTAGTTAAGGGTTAATGTTAGTGTAATGTTATTCAATATAGTCGAGGGTTATGATTAGAGTATTCACATCCAACGTAGTTAAGGGTTGTGGTTAGAATATTTTTATTCAACGTAGTTGATGATTATGGTTAGAATATTGTCTTTCAACGTTGTTGACCGTTGTTGTTAAAATATTGTCATTCAACGTAGTTGAGGTTTATGGTTAGAATATTTTCATTCAACTTAGTTGGGAGTTGTGATTAGAATATTGGCATTCAATATAGTTGTTGGTTTAGGTTAGAATATTGCCATTCAACGTAGTTGACGGTTATGGTTTGAATATTGCTATTCAACGTAGTAGAGTGTTATGGTTAGAATATTGTCATTCAACGTAGTTGACGGTTATGGTTTGAATATTGCTATTCAACGTAGCTGATGGTTGTGGTTAGAATATTGTCATTCAGGGTAATTGAGGGTTGTGGTTAGAATATTGTCATTCAACGTATTTGAGGGTTAAGTTTAGAATATTGTCATTCAACGTAGTTGACCGTTATGGTTAGAATATTATTACTACCAAAGAAATTGGTAATACATCTATTCAAAAAAATCAAATTGTGACAATGGGATGGTTTCAAAACGTTAGACCAACCTCTTCTCTACGGTTCTTTGCTAGGGAATGACATCCCTGACCTCCCGCAATGTAATTTACCTAGTGAGGATGAATAGAAAGAATAATATAGATCTCTGAGCAAATATATTGAAGAAATAAAATAACGATCCCTCTTCCAATGAACAAATATAGAATTTAAAAACAAAATTAACAATAGAATTTCAAATGGAAGGAAAATCAATTTCTTTTACTACAAAATAAAGAAAATGTACGAACATATATTCAATAAATGCAAATAAAAATTCACTTTACTATTAATTGTCAGTGCCAGAATTAATACAGAGTTTCATCATAGCCTGCGAGTCGTGACTTTGAGTTCAACGCTGAATGACATTATCACGTATCTTCATCCGGACATCGAATTTTCCGTTCTTTCCTACCCTTTCAACCTTTGTCTACTTGTATTTGACTTGGACCCTTGCCAGTCGAAACCTGAAACGATTTGACGATAACATCTAGAACTGGAATTCGGCTGTGTAGTTCTTCTGATGAATTTTGTTGGAGAATTTGCCGGAGAAATTTGCCGAAGAAGATGTTTCCTTTGCCGTTTTATTCGTTTTTCCAACAAACTTCCAATGTATAGTCTGTCTACTTTCTACGACGACTAACTCGCCTTACTCAGTCACGAGAGAACGTACTTCTTAGGTTGGCCCACGGGGTCCGGTCTGGCTTCTTCCAAGCAAGATTGAAGACTGAGGCAATGCAAAGAAAAACCACTACTTGCCTACAAGTTTTACACCCTTAAGTTTCCGTTAGGTAATCAAAATCGACTGATTCCTAAAATCTCCTACGTAGAATATTTGATTAACGAGAATAGGCTAATCATGCTGCAATTAACTTTCCTTTGATCAATCAATTATTGACGCGCTTCCACTTTTAACTGGTGAGAATTCGAAGTGTTATGACAAAACCTTTGTACCATAACGGATGACTCGGTCAAATTTCATGATGCGAAACCAAGTTTCCTTTGACGTTCAGAGATGAAATGAGAATAATCATAGAACTGTCTCTAATCCTTTCTACTTTAATTAAGTTAACTTTGGTACAATTCATTAAATCAATACTTCGAAGAGATTCAAAATTCGACACATCACACAAATCTTACTCAACTCGGGATAAAATAAAACTCTTTCGAATTACTGTATTAGTGATTAGGTGGTCTAAGTCCAGTATACACGACTGAAAATCAAATATATTAGTTTAAATAACAAAATGTTCTTTAGTTGTATTTCCAACAATAGGTACTGTACATGCTGTGCACTTTCTATTAGAATGTCCAAACTATACAGCTCTCAGACTTCATTGTCGTTTCACAATACCAGATAAACTTATCAACTTATAATTAGTATTTTATTATAAGCTAATTCCATGATTAGGATTTTATTTTAAGTTAATTCCATAATTAGTATTTTATTATAAGCTAATTCCATATGATTTTATGAAAACAATAAGCATATGTGTTAAGGCAGTGCAAACTTTCAAAAACTTAAAACATCGCTTGTCAGATTAATAAACGGATCAGATATTCTATATTTCTCACAACTACCAATATACGTTCTTTTGCAGTAATTGTAAATAATATAATTGATCATGCATACATTCATATTTGTATATGTTCTACCTACTTTTAGTCAGCAGGCCAATATTAAATATTATAATTTCTTTATATTAGAGAAGGCAGCTTTCTAATAAACTTGCAGCGTTAAACCGAATCTTCAAATATCGCATTATTTTGAATTACATATGAAGTTGCTTTAAATATTATTTAAATTAAGGAGAGATCTCTATTTGCCTATGGTAGACCATATACAAGGAATGCTACCACTTATTATTTTTTTCTTTGTGCAGTCCGACATATCAGGAGTCTTATTTCAATAAATACACAGTTTGAAACGCAATACGTCGACCCCATAGACACTGCGCTGGACCAAACCAAATGTTCCAAACATAATTCCCGGAGTGGGCTATAACTATGCACTTTAATTATGTGAAAGACCTAATGAAAATTTAAGAAATTCCGAAACAATTAACATAACAAACAACTCTATTAAGCATAAATTATAGAAAGAAAACATGAACGTATATCATGCCTCTGCAGCTAAATGATCAACATAGGGAAGAAGGGAAGAACTTCCTGACAAAGAAGCCACGAAGGTCAATCTGATCAAAATCCTATCTTCACTGTCGCATGTGAAGATCCGACAGCGACCGTTTAGGGGTCACGTTATGGTGACCTATGTAATTACCATAATCGTTAATTGTAACAACCAATCAGATGAAGTCTTACATCTTTCCTTTTGGGAGACTGAACAATGTGACTGAAGGTTATCGACGTTTCTCGAACGATCTGATTGACGATCACATTTCTGAAAGCTGCGTTTACATTGTCTAATTCAAAGGTCACTAGCACAACACTCATAAGCGGTAGCTTTCAGATGTTTGCGTGCAACAGTGGTGATCTGATTTTAGTCGGACTGCCACAGAGTATAGCTCTACACAAAAACTAACACTTCATACAAAAGTACGTCGCGAAAATTAACGACGGAAACAACGCAGTGAACTTTACACTTCTGCAATAAGTATGATGTCCAAAATGAGTAAAACTAATTATCTAGCAGTCGTTTGACACAGCAAAACATGTACCAAGCGTGATACTACACTGTAACTGGATCTATATTGTATTTACATTAAAATATAATATAATTGTACGTTTGTGCACACAGTTCGATTCCAGGAGCCTCTGACAATATAAATTATAGCAGAAGGGCTGCTTTGTGCATAATAAACATTGTCTTCTTCCAAAAACAACTACATTTGTATAAGTCAATTCGCTTGGACAGGCTTTTGTTGAGGCTGTATAACCTCAACAAACACTCCATCAAACACTATCATCTATTCATCCTGGAGGCTATGGCACAATCATCTATTCATCGCGGAATGGGTATGAAACTATCATCTATTCATCGTGGAGTGTACGGCATTATCAACTATTCATCGTGGAGTGTACGGCATTATCAACTATTCATCGTGGAGTGTACGGCATTATCAACTATTCATCGTGGAGAGTATAGCAGTATCATCTATTCATCTTGGAGGAGTGTATATCCATCATCTATTCATCTTGGAGGGTATGAAACTATCAACTATTCATCGTGGATAATATGGCACAATCAAGTATTCATCGTGGAGAGTATGGCACTATCATCGATTCATCGTGGAGAGTATAGCATTATTATCTATTCATCGTGGAGTGGGTATATCATCATCATCTATTCATCGTGGAGAGTATGGCACTAGCAACTATTCATCGTGGAGAGTAAGGCACAATCATCTATTCATCGTGGAGGATATGACACTATCATCTATTCATCGTGGAGGGTATGGCACTATCAACTATTCATCGTGGAGAACATGGCACAATCCTCTATTCATCTTGTAGAGTTTGGCACTATCAACTATTAATCGTGGAGGGTGTATATCACTATTATCTATTCACCGTGGAGGGTGTGGCACTATCATCTATTCATCGTGGAGGGTATGGCACAATCATCTATCCATCATGGAGGGGGTATATCACTATCATCTATTTGTTATAGAGGTTGTGACTATCATTTATTCATCGTGTATGCTATTACATAAGCATCTATTCATCGTGAAGGCTATGACACAATTATTTATTCATCGTATTATTAACTATTCAAGTAAACTGGATCCTGCAATGGATCACGTGTGTCAAGAGAATCGTAATAAATTGACAACGAAGAGTAAAATACTAGTATCTAACTAGCCTGAGCACTTGCGAATTTTACTGATTCTTTTTCAAAGGCATATACAAAACATATACCTGCCGAACAAATTAAACAGAAAAACCGTAGTGTTTGCACAACTTTGCATGTCTGTTTTTACAGGAAGTTTTAATTAGTTTATATCAACTTGTTGCGGATACTTGAAAATATTTGTATTAACCTGGAAATCAATGGACCATAACGACATCTGTTATTTTGTGTACATTTATATAGCGCAAATGATATCTCTGATATTTCATTGTTATAGTAGTATTTGTAGACTATTAAGCAAATTTAGAGATTTTTTTAAAAGAAAATGCGTCGGCTGAAAACGACAATTTTATTATTACATGGCTGTCTTTTTCGAGTCTTCTTGGTTTTAACCGCTTCGTTTCAATGTTCTAAGGCGGCGTATCCAGTAAGAAATCTTTTCTTTTTTGGTTTCGGAACTCCAGTTGGGGTTGTTAGCAATTTCAACAAGTGTTATATCACTGAAAACATGGCCTGGGAGGAGAAGTGTTCTGCATCCAGGTTTCTGTACAGTGTGTTTGTTATCCAGTCAGATCTATCAAGGTTGATCCTTTTATGTAGCTTTTAAGTTTCTCCGACATGCTGAATGCTACAGATCTTGTATGTGATGTGAAAAATTACGGCACGTTTTGTCTGGACCTGTATATTTAGTTTTGCTCTAGTCACTGTGATATAAAATGTCCGGGTTTCTATCATATATTGACTGGATTTGCATCTTTTATCACCACAGGGGCCAAATTGACTAGGGTGGTCTTGACTATTGATAGACATGCTTCTGCTTCGCACTGACAATGATGTCCTTGTGGGCTTTTTTTTATCTCTGGCAGGCTACTACAGGTTTGTTTAGAAGGACGTATTAACGATGGACCAATGTTTCGCGATATTTTACCTACTTTTGGGTTGTCTGGATGGTAGGTCAGGGTAAATGGTATTCTATCAGTCTTTTCCTTCTTTCCATATTTTAGTAGGTCATCGTGGTTTGTTTGTTTAGCTCTTTGGGTTGCCTCCGCAATCAGGTTTTTGCCGTAGCCTCGATAAATCAAATGTTTAGATAGCTCTTCAGACCTTTCTATGAATGTTTCATCGTCGGAGCAAAGTTTTGCGTATCCTCAGTGCCTGGCTATATGTGTTGTTCCTAATGCAGTGTTTGGATGAAAGCTGTTTGGGAGGAGATACTTGTCAGTTGGTTTCGAGTAAATGCCTGTATGGAGTTTGTTTTCTACCAGTCTGGTTATTGTGTCCAGGAAAACGTGGTTTTAGTTGGAGATTTATTCCGTGTATTTTATTGAAGGATGAAAGCTGTTTGCCTTTGATATGAAGTCATGAAAAAACTTTCTGTTCCATTCTGCCACTTTATTTCTATATCATCGATAAAGCGTACCAACTGGTATGGTGTAAGTTCAACCGATGCTAAAAGTTGGCCCTCCAGTTTTCCCGCAAAAATATTAGCATTTTTGTACCCATGCGGTTCCATTGATTTGGAGGTAGTTTACTTCATTAAATTCAAAGTTATTGAGTTATAAGACAAGCTCAAGGAGTTCCGCTCTTGTCGTTATGAATACATTACTAAAGCAAATAGAGAACTTAATGAGGCTTCGTTCTACCAAAACCTAGACCATGATCCAACACAGGAATATCAAAAGCTATAACGAATATTATTGACGAGGCGAACCAAATTGGGAACATATACCAACAAGCGAGAAATTATTTAAGCCCAAAAAACCCAAAAGCAGGTAGATTGTATATTCTACCCAAAATCCACAAACGAGGAAACCCGAGCGGATATATAATTTCCGGTAACGAGCATTCCACAGAAAGGATATCAAAATATTTGGGTCATTTTATGAGACCACGTATCCACAAATTACCATTATATCTTCAGGACATGACCTATCACCTCATAAAAAGCAAAGCAAGCGAACCATTTCTGCCAGACATATTGCTTGTTTCACTAGATGTCACATCCTTGTATACTAACATACCGCACAACGAAGGAATACAGGCTTGTATAGAAGTATGGAAAACAAGAACTGTAGACAATCCACCCACACACTTCCTAGTTCAACTCCTGGAGCTTTTCCTAACATTCAGTAACTTTGAATGAAGAAAACTACCTTCTAATCAATGTATGTATGTATGTATGTATGTATGTATGTATGTATGTATGTATGTATGTATGTATGTATGTATGTATGTATGTATGTATGTATGTATGTATGTATGTATGTATGTATGTATGTATGTATGTATGTATGTATGTATGTATGTATGTATGTATGTATGTATGTATGTATTTATGGATGGATGTATGTATGTATGTATGTATGTATGTATGTATGTATGTATGTATGTATGTATGTATGTATGTATGTATGTATGTATGTATGTATGTATGTATGTATGTATGTATGTATGTATGTATGTATGTATGTATGTATGTATGTATGTATGTATGTATGTATGTATGTATGTATGTATGTATGTATGTATGTATGTATGTATGTATGTATGTATGTATGTGTGTGTGTGTATGTGTGTGTATGTATGTATGTATGTATGTATGTATGTATGTATGTATGTATGTATGTATGTATGTATGTATGTATGTATGTATGTATGTATGTATGTATGTATGTATGTATGTACGTACGTACGTACGTGTGTGTATGTGTATGTATGTATGTATGTATGTATGTATGTATGTATGTATGTATGTATGTGTGTGTGTGTGTGCGTGCGTGCGTGCGTGCGTGCGTGCGTGCGTGCGTGCATGCATGCATGCATGCATGCATGCATGCATGCATGCATGCATGTATGTATGTATGTATGTATGTATGTATGTATGTATGTATGTATGTATGTATGTATGTATGTATGATACATTACTTTGATATTGCTAATTTTGTAGAAATTAGTCGGATTTCAGAAATTAGCATCTCTCTTATTTTAAAGGTGTCAAATATGATGACAAATAAATTGTTTTCCATCCTGTCACTAAAGAATATTTTGCTTGATATTTCAAATAGATAAATCACATCCATATTAGAGCATAACCTAAAATGACATACTTTTATGTTGTTTTTTACGTAAACTGTATTGTTTTACAGCAAGGAGACAGGAACGGTTGTTAAACGTCCCATATATTAATCTTTCTTTATCTTTCTTTAAATCACAAATTTTGTTTTACAATTCGTGTTTGAAAGTTAACTAATCCTTCAAGATTCTGCACTTTTCTTTCTTTCTTTCTTTCTATCTTTCTTTCTTTCTTTCTTTCTTTCTTTCTTTCTTTCTTTCTTCCAATATTAAAATTCTAACTTTAATTTTATTTTATTATTTAAGAATCTCTGCTGCTTTTCCAGTCGATGCTTAGATTGAGTCACAATTTGATTGTAACATAGTGCCAACGTTGGCTGGAAAGGAAACCTTGTAAGTGAATTAGATGGCTCGTTGTTGCAAATCGCAACGCTTTTCCGTATGAATTAATCCGAGTCAAATTCGGATGCCTCTACCCTTCATACTCTACCCCACTACCATCTGTAACTCAGCTATTTTAACCATAATTTCTGGACGAATATTACGTACCTTCATACTCTGACTGTTTTAATTAAAAAATATGCATGCAGAACGTTGAAAATGGAACAATAATTAATATAGTAAATTTAATATGCTTTCGATATACCCCCCTCTCTTCTCTATGGATTATAATAAACGAGTCAGAAATAATAATCACTGTGCTCATGGATATAAAAACACCTTGTATAAATGAATATGTATTCCACAGCTGCGAAGGAAATATAATAATGCAGATACAGATGGGCTGACAGAAAGGTTTCCCATTATCGTCCACTGATTTTTTTTTTAAATTAATAATAGAAGTGCTATTGTAATTGAACTGAAGCGAGGGAGAAAAACGCTAGTCAAAAGAAGAAGAAGTTTCTGTCGTCTGTAATAATGATTGGGAAAATAATAAACCTCACATCCGGCACAATGTATGATGCGTACATTGTAATGAATTCCGTATATTGTTAAAATATAACTGTAGATTATGTGAGGTCACGCTATATGTGAGGCAGTTGTGATGAACAAAAAGCTGCATTCACACCTTCAAGTTCATCATTTAGGAACATATCTCTAATACATGTCGATAGCTGCTGTTCCGAACACTTCTATTATTTGCGAAACAAGGATTGACCGAGAAGATGTAATCCACTGAAAAATTGTTTTCATTAGCAACTGTTCGGAAATCCTACGGTCAACACAAGCGTAGAAATAGCTTAGTAGTCCGAAGAGACTGCGGTTACATTTGAGCAGATATTCTGGTGAACCATAAAATATATTTTGTTTCTGTGAAATACTGCACCGGCATACTTCCAATGTATAGTTTTGTCTGGCAGAAATAGCCGACGTGGTTCGAATGGAAAGCTGGGTATGCCATTTCCGACCAATGGGTGGAATGCGAAACAGCACGTGATATCAGCAAGAACGAAATCAATTTTACTGTTATAGTCTCAGTCGAGTGCAAACAATCTCGAAATAGGTAATTACACCGTGATGATACCCACAGAACACAACAAGACATGAAAGTGTGAAATATACATGTATATATGCACAAAAAAGGACAAAAAAAAGGTATCACTTCGGGTTCTAAATTTTCCTCATGGTTACTTTTAGCGCAAATTTTAAGAATTGGTGTACACTTAATTCGATCAAGGCAATTGTGATTTCATCCAAATGAAATTAGTTTTAATCACATGGAGAATGTTTGTTGTAAAATATTGGTATATTAGGCATGGTGAGGAAGCATATGAAAGTCATAAGATTTATGTACCTGGAATTACAAGCACTTCATAATGCTGCGAATTGTAAAGTTATCGTTTTTAAATCAATTCCAGTAGCAGTGAATCTAAACTAGACGTTATGCAATTAACTTTCAAAACTAAAAGCAGCCATATATAAAATATTGTTGAAAAGAAGCAATTAGTATCATGCATTTAATATTCTTCAAAAGCTTTCTATTACAGGTGTGAAAAAGGTTACCCGAAGTCTTAGTGGCAAATGTGAATCTTTGTTTAGCAACCTCGATCAAAAAAATTTACAAAACAGATGACTGCTTGAATCACGTGGTAGTCACGTGGATCTGGAAAATGTTGCTGTATAAGACATGTGACTGTGAAACAGAGGTGACCTTTAGTGGAGGTTAAACTGTGTTTACACAATTAGATTGTCCTCCGAATAAACTATTTCTTTTATTGTAGCTGGTGAACCCTTTCGAAATCATTCCCTACAATCCATGAATAATTATTTGTTATTTTTATGTAGGGAGAAGGGACAGGTTTCGAACTTTCCACTTTAGCTTTTTAATATTGCCTAGTTAGGTTGGTTCCCCGTCTTTTCCTGCTACAATATTTGAGGAACGGACAGACGAATGCTATTGCTTACGTCAACCCTCTTTTAAATGAAGATTTGCTTTATCGGATTTCTGTCAGACTGTTCATTACTTGCAAAAGGTAAATCTTAATACGGTATATTTTACCTCGAAACCACAAACAGTATCCAGATGTTGATCGTCCCGCCAGACACTTTAATGACGCGTGACTGCTTAATTGTTGTTCCAAGGCTCTCGATTAAGGTTTTACACCAATTTTACTCTGTATTATCAATTGATCTTGTAAGGACCCATGAGTAATCACTGCTTAAAATATTATCTTGCTGCAAATAAAGTCGGGGCCCTTTTTATGCACCAGATACACTTTGAAGCACTCCAGTCATATACGAATTTAGGTTTTTAACTTCTGGGTTTGCTTCTCAGTCTAGGTGCATTTACTGATTTCATTGTGAAGATCTGTTTGGATCAAACAAGTAGATCATCCAAACTCGATGGGCTAATAAGTACAAAGTTAGATTTTTAGTGTTGGCAGTTATTAAAGAGGGAGGGGGTCACTTATAGCATATAAAACAATATGCGCATAATTTTTCTTCTTTTTTTCTCATTCTTTTCTTCCAGGACACCTTCCAAATAGTTTCAACCGCTTTAATCTGAAATGGACCGTAAACTAAGTACACACCACGGTAGCCGATCCCCGCTACCCAGATTGTAGGAATGGAATTCGCATCCTTTAACCCCTTTACACACTGAGCCACCGTACAGTCAGCAGTTCACGCCGTATAATCTCTACAACTACCCCCAACAGAGGGAACTATTTTAACTACGCCACATTAGGCCAGTTAATCTATGGTTTAAAGACACATCACTCCAGCAACACTACATCACATTTGCCAAAATGGCGACATAAACGATATCTATCGAGTCCTTTCTTGTTTATTCCATTGTGTAATTTGCATGTTTCCTACCGTAAATACTGTCACTGCAGTCACTACGTCGATGTACACTAATAGATTTTATGAAAGACTTTATCATGACGGCGACAGTCATTCGATACGAATCTGAATTCGCTACTCATTGACCATGGCATCACGGAAACTCACTATCACTTTCTCTCCGTGACGTTTGATCCTAGTAATTGGCTAATTATTTCGGGCTAAGGAATATTTCCCATTGCACGAATTACAATAATCAAACAAGTAATCACACAAACATAAAAATTGCTTAAACGGGGCGCTATAACTAAATGCGCATCTCCTTAATTTTATTACAATATGATTGCCATACAGCAAAGTAACTATTGACTTTAGTATTTGTGTTGTTGCAGTGAAATACATATACACACAGACTAGTAGATCAAAAAGTGACTCTGAACTTATTATATATGAGCCTTAGTTGAAAAAAAAAATTCTGGGATCGGGGGTGTTAAAAGCTTTTCAACCTACATTTAATGTCGGGGTGTTAAACGCTTTTTTCTCCAAGTTGTTTTTAAAGAATTGTTTGAACTATATTTTCCAAGCTCCAGATATAAAAAACGTGTTAGAACTTATGTATGTCTTAGATTCCGCGCTCAACTCAAGTGTCCAAACATTCGCACCTCGCGTATAAGACAGGAGTCATGCGCATGCCATACTCGATGAAACAGCAATGAAACGTCATGGATACTACGCTTGTGGCAATAAACAACAGCTCCCAAGACTACTTGGAGGGTGTGTATGCAGTTGTGAAGCTGTCAGAGGTCGCCAAAGTCTTTTGCCAAACTGCTGCTCGAATAGTTGGATTTGTGACAGATTTACTTGCTGACATCGCGCAGAATCCACTGGCTGTGATTTGATGTTCTAAACCCTAATAAGGTCACCACGCCGACCTCTTGTTTATACCTCTTGACCAAACTGAGCTTTCCACATATAAGTATGCACTGACCGTTGTTAATATGGCCAGGTGTTACAAGAATACCGAACCTTTGAAGACCAAAGAGGCAACAAATCCGCGAATGCATTAGCAAGCTGATCTGGCCGGAAATTTATGAATACCGTCTCCAACTTTTGTCCATGTACGACGTGCGTGTAAAGCGGGACGAATTAAGTGTCCACTTTAGGCAAGGCATTGTGGGGTGGTTTAACCGTAGTATAGGCGAGCGGATTTTCGGTCACCCAGGAGAGTTGACTAGATATAGGCTATATTTAAGCGATGAGCCCCAAAACTTTTCAAGCACATCACCCACTACGTCACTCTTGAGGCAGAAATTATGGTAGCCTCTGAGGTTTTTGCAGCCAGATGTCTTTCACACCCTGTTCACATGTTCTGAATTCTTTCCAGAAACACTGGCATGGCTTATCTTTCTGGCTAACGCCTCTATCGGCAGACGTTTGGATTGTTTAAACCTCTCACATCAGTTCTCAAATGTTAGGCTGTCGTACTCCCTTTTTGGTGAGAAGATTAACATACTGGTACACGTAAGAGGCTGTAATGTAAAAGGCATCCATTCAGGTTTGATTGATGCGTTTGCAATAACATTCGTATAACATGCGTACTTTTTACAGTGTGTACATATCAATATTTTAACGCTGCTCACGGATGCGTGAGGACCAATACTAGATTCGTAATTCATATGTTTTGCGGCAGGGATAACCACTCCATTGCCCCCGGTTGGTATTGACAGTGGATGGCGGGGTTTAAGTCATTTGTCTTAAATTAATCCTGTATGGGTTCTTCGTTTTAGTGCGCAGTCTAAAAGCATAAGTGTATAAAGAAAAAAAAACAACTTTTTGCATCAAGAGTATAAAACATAAGTAAGTTTAAATATATCTTTTGCATTTGGGGTCTAAAACATAAGAGTGTTTAAATACCATTTTTTTTAAAATGGGATATAAAAGCATAACAGAGTTTAATTAATCAGCCTTTTTACCCTTTTGCTCAGGGATACAAATACTAAGTAATTTTAAACACCCATTTGACATTTCCGATAGAAGAAAAAAAATTTCACCCCGATATTAAGTGCGGTATGGAAAGCTTTTGACTCAAGGCTACTTGAGATAAAATCCCGTTTTGCATCAACTAGACAATCAATTGCTAGAAAGGCATTGTCCGGTTACATAAAAAGACCTAATTAGACAACCAGGAGCAAATATTCAAACTGATTATTTTTATGACACTAAGAAATTGGAGATATTCTTTATTAGTTATGATGAGAGAGATAGAACTTGGGACTTTACAAATACAATATCTGGGCTTTACAAAGTTATTCATGTGTTGTCAAATACAAGTTAAACTTTGTTTTAAAACTTGATTAGGAAAGAAATTGGAAAAAGGTCATTAACCCTTGTTCATACTTTGTTATTATTTATAAAGTGGGACAGGTCAAGATTATTTACAAATACAAATTATTCAATGAATACATTTTTAATTTGTTAAAATCCTATATTGATTCATTTTACTTGTCATTAAGGAAGCATTTCACATGTAGTAGAAATACAGTTTGATTCAGTTATGCTATTTACAAGTGATTATTACTCTTCTGAAACATTTTTAAATATCAAAATAACACCGAGAACCTAAAGCTTTATTACATTTATAAGACGTGATTATTTTATTTTATTTTTGAAAAAAGACTTTAAAAGGACCATTTGCAATTATCATTTTAAAAGATGACGATGACAATGATTATAATACTAATCAAGTGAAGTGATATGTGCATTTTAGCTGCAATGAAGGGGAGTGCAAATTGATTGCATAATATGTTTAAAACATGATGATGATAATAATTGTTATAATACTAATTAAGTGAAGTTTTATGTGCATTTTACCTGAAATAAAGAGGAGTGAAAAATGAGTGTGTGTTATGTTTATCTTTGATGCTTCTGATTCATTAAATTACAATGATCAACCAGCGAGTATGAGGAATTTCTCAACACAGAATTATGTGTCTATTTATTAGTGTTAAGAGAGATGAGAAGGTTGCTGTTCCCTATCCCATTTTGTTTTAAGATTTATAACTCTATATTAATGTCAGAACAAATAAATGTATGCTTATTGATGTAAAGCAAAAAAACATTTAGCACCAAATGTTCTGATTTTCATTCTAAAATATATTGTACAAAATTAGATGATAAGCAAATTTCTTAAAACAACGGAGTCGTGATCACTAGAAATTCGTTTTTTCTGATATATTTACGACGATTAAATAAAGAAGTAAATAATGTTATCTAATTGCTAAAACTTAAGCTATATATTTCCAATAGAAATACTAACTTCAAAATATATTTGCAAATTTTGTGATAGCTCTACTTTATAAATATTATTTCAAGGAAGAATCTTTGCTTTTTTCATTACAAAAGTCATCGGCTGCAATAAATTATTATCCAGGTAAATATCTAGTTGTCAGAATCTTTCTTTTTCAGTATAAATGTTATTATGGTTAATTGCAATAAATTATTAAATTATTATCCAATAAAAAAAATAGTTACCAGTGTCATACTTTGACGATATGCACGACATGCACGAACATTTCATGCACGAACATTTAACAGCATGCACTCGTTTTACGAATGGTTTCGCGTTGTTTAACTTATGTTTTAAAGTGTTTATATTTCCAATTATAAGTTCTTTCTTGAAACCTCTAGCTTTATTGCTGTCAGACAATGATGATCTTTTCTATTTAATATAATGGTCTCTCCTTTGCATCTTTGTTTAAAGGCGTGATTGCAAACACGATAGAGATGCACAATTTGGTCAATAATCTCTCGATAGCAAAATACTTAGAAATTTCGATTATGAGAAAAATGACAACAAGTTTTGACAACCAACTTGTTAATTATGTGAACACGATGGAAATTTGAAGCATTAAATACGAAAAAATACCTAAGCACTAAAGAAAAGAAATTCTCCATAATTCAAATACCAGCGATATAATTTCGCAGTCAGAAGGAGAATATGTTGCCAGTAACATTGTGCGATAGGACTGGTCCCGGGCCAGTATTTCACAACCGCATTCATGTTTGAATACAGATACGCATCCTCTTTTTCCATATAAATCAAAATGTGTGTATCATTATATAAATGGAAACAACACTCAAAGCAGTCTATGAGTGATTCTATTTTTATGAATACATATGTATTTGAATTACCCAATTATTAATAATATGGTGTTTCTGTTGATTGAATGGCTATTTCATCAATCACAAATTTACCGATGTGTCGAAATGCACAATTGTTTTGATAGATAAATCACATCCATATTTAAACATTGTCCAGTTAACCATTTTAGTGGCATTAAACGTGTGAAATTATAAAATGAATTGCTCGCTTTGTACGTTAATAATTAAAAGCAACGCTCATATTTTAAAAGCTCAACATACAAAGAGAACGCTGGATTATAGGTTTTTTTAGGAAGCACAATGAAGTTCACAATGTTTCAAGATGAAACATTGTTTGGTACAACCTACACACTTTAATAGTCTGGGAGTGATTTTCTGTTTATTTGGTTATGCATGGAAGGTTTTATTCAGAATTGCATCAGAAACTATAATAAAGCACACGAATGACAAACGAACTGAATGAATAATGATCGACTTCACACGCACGTAGCGTACTCCATGAACCATGCTTGAAAGCGTAGGTGTGAATCGAAGATATGCTACTTGGGTGGTCGTGTTCAGCTTAAACAGGCTGTAAAAGGAACGAATACGACTAATTTTATGGCTTGTTCATTTTGAAGATCCTTCTATGACTTTTTCATATTATAGCTGATACACCTCAAGAGCTGAAATTATCCTTAATGATTCTTATCGTTCTTGTTTTGGAATTACTGATGTCTACTTTCACAGTAATAACGATTGCAAGAAACTCTTCCAATTTTTACGAGTTCTCCATGTATGTCAAAAGTATAATATGACAAGTAAAGGACTTGCTTCCTGGCTTCTCTATGGACTTAAAATAAATGCAAGTCATTGTATGGCTTTGGCTGAATCCTTGAAATCTATATAACTACCAATAAACCTATATAACCCACCGCAAACCTACATAAATATTACTAGCCAATATGACCTCCTATAAACTTATATTACGACCTAAAAAACCTATATCACCGGCTACAAACCTATACAACCCACTACAAACCAATGTTATCATCTACAAACCTATACAGCCATGAACAAACCTATGCAACCACATACAAATCTATATAAAAACATACAAACCTATAAAACCACCGACAAATATATAAAACCACCCATACAGCTATATAACCCACTACAAACCTCTATAACCCACTACAAACCTATATACAATCATCAACAAACCTATATAGCAACCTATAAAAATATATAGCCATTTACCAACATATATAACAACCTACAAAAATATATAGCCATTTACAAACCTATATAACAACCTACAAAACTTTATAACCACAAAGAGACCTATATAACAACCTATATAGCCAATGTAACCAACAACAAACCCATAAAATCCACCTAGAACCTATATAGCCACAATCAAACATTTTAACCCACTTACAAACCTATATAACCCACTACAAACCCATATAACCACCTACAAATCGATCTAAGCACTTACAAACCAATAAAATCATCCGCAAACATATAATACCACCTACAAATCTATATAACTATCAATAAACCTATATTACCCACTACAAACCTATATATCTACCAACAAACCTATATAATCACATACAAACCTACATACAAACCAATGTAACCCACCACAAATTTATATAGCCACCTACAAACCTATAAACAATCTACAAATTTATATAATCACATACAAAAGTTTATAACTGCGTACAAAGCAATGTAACCCACTACAAACCTATATTAAAACAGTCTTGACTATCTGTCAACTTATAGTTTTATAAAATGCATTTGCACATATCATTAATGTTCGGGATAATATATAATCCCCTTTTATTGTTTACATTCCCTTCATGTTGAAAAGTTGTACCTGTTTCCAAGGCAAATAATAGTGACTGTAGTAACAGCTTTTGATATATGACCCTTGCACAAAAGAAAAATAACTTGATACTATATGTAAATCATATATGATTTTTTTAAATATTTATCATCTGGGAAACGATTTTTGAAGCCCAGTGATAGTGTGCATAATACTGTAAACATTCTTCACTTACCTTCTATTCTGAGAGAGAAATAGGCAATTGTATCCATTTTTCTCCAGGATTAGGGTAATACGCGTGTACATTCATAATTGTTTGTCACCAGTGTGATGCAACTTTTCATCATCAATGTTGAAGATTTGTATAATTTATTGTGAAATAGTTGCTATTTTTATCGTTTGAAATCGGGCGCCATGTTCACTACTGTGTCTATTGGGCGCTCGGCTTTCCACTAGGAGGCACTAAAGTTAATCTTTCCGAATTCTTCCATATATAGTCATATTCGTGAAAACTGTCATGAATTTTTCGAGTGTGTTCCCAAAGCCTATAAATAGTAGTGAGTTCCGCCGTTTTGGCAGTTGTGGTTCTACTGGACCCTGGTAAAGGTCTCAAGACTAAGCAAATCAAACAAAAGTCTCTTGTAATAATTTCAAGTATCAATGCAATAACAAGGTAGACTAGTCACTACCGACACATTAAATTTAGTCTTCATAATAACTATAATGTTTCTTTGAAGTTGTTTCAACGTTTATTTCCTAGTTATATTAGATAAAAGTTCCCATAGAAGGATTTAGCTGACGAGACTGTCACTGTGTCGTCATCAACACTGGATCTGCTATATATTGGTAATTTAGTATTCCTATTGGCATTATCGAGCTTCCTACCCAGTTACATTTATCACTTTGGACTCACTAATTTCCATCCATTTTGTAGTGGTTGCATCATTTAGATGTTGAACTAATATACCCGACACAACGACACACTTTGTAATTACAAAACGACACACATTTTTGACATCCAGATCCATAGTGTCGCTAAAAACAACAGACTGTGTCTCAGTCAACATATGGCCATAGTACACAATTAATTTTACTATATGTTCTCTACATTTGTTCCTCAGTACTGAACTTTCCACTGTGTGACAATCAATACAAATCATATGTTAATCTAAAATACCTTCAAAGATGACTTTACGGTTTAATTCTTGTCAAGGGTTGACCTGCATTTTTTTGAGAGGCTGAATTGTAAACAAAACACCAGGCAACGGAACACAGATTTCACTTCCGGATCATCACCATGACCTTATTACTCAATGTGCACTGTCGCCGAAATACACAGAGACAACCACACCATAAGCTCACATTTTAAAGAATAATCAATTGCCTTTAAATCCTTACCAAGAATGCCAAAATCTAACTCTAGTATCACCACCAAATTTAGACCGGAAAAAGTGATCTAAAAATAGACTGGGACTACATTCGTGGGTACTGAACCGGATTTTATTAATTGTGTACCGATTCCATATGTGACACCCCCACACACACACACTATTAACATCCGGTTCCAGACTGAGCCTCTAACATATTTACTATTCTACTATAAAGCACAAACCCAAGTCTGGTTCCAAACCTTGATTACGACATATGAAACTTTTTAGAGAACTATTAAATTATTTTTCTCTGCAAGATTAGTTGGGAATAGGGATCACCTGAGTTATATTTTATATTAATTAGGCCAAAAGGAACATTTATGTTGATTTTCATATATAATATACCACTGAAACTATTGTTGTTATTTCAACATGCTTTAACATCTGTTCTGCACATTTGCCAATATTATATTTCACAAATTTTGAGCACTAACTTTCTGAGAAAACACAAAAGCCTTGAAGTCATATAACAAACTGTGTTGACTATTTATATTTATATTTATTTTGTTTTGTGCTTTTATCATCTAAATTAGAACGTTTGTAATGAACACACCATTTCTTGATACTACAATACACTGGAGAGATCTAATA
Organism: Potamilus streckersoni; assembly: GCA_016746295.1. Taxonomy (NCBI): domain Eukaryota; kingdom Metazoa; phylum Mollusca; class Bivalvia; order Unionida; family Unionidae; genus Potamilus; species Potamilus streckersoni. The sequence continues at coordinate 2,147,039 of JAEAOA010001492.1, read as the reverse complement.
ACTTAAAAGGCATGAGCTGTCCATCTATTCCATTTATTTGACCTTGACCCTTGACAAGTTACAATATAACCATCTACATACCTATATAACAACCTAGAAACCTATACAACCACAAACAAACCTATAAAACCACATTAAAACCAATATAACTACCTACCAACATGTGCAAAAAGCGACAAACCTATAAAACTGCCTACAAACCTATATAGCCACATGCAAACCTATATAGCCATCTACAAACCTTTATAACCACCTACAAACCTATATAACCACCTACAAACCTATATAACCAACTACAAACTTATATAACCAACTACAAACCTATATAACGAACTACAAACCTATAAAATCATCTACAAACCTATACAACTATCTACAAACATATATAACCACCTAAATACCTATATAACCCACTATAAACATATATAGCTAACTTTATAACATTTATAACCTTCATAACCACCAGCAAACCTATATAACCAAATGCTAGCCTTTAAATAATTATTTTTACTAAAACTTTAAAAATATCTGAAATGTTGTGATCACAAGATTTCAACGTGATTTTCGGCAAACAATTTGTGTAAATTCACAGATACCTCAATTACTGGTTGTTTTGTTTTTCTGGAGTGGTAGATATGTACCTTGTCGTTTGCATTGAACTTTTCGGTAGGTAATATATGTTCTTACCTGGGTGGTATTAAAGCCATGATTGGATGATAAAGCATTCTTACATTGTGCCAATTGGGACTAAGTGACGTCAGATATACTCGAATATGTAAATCACTCGCTCCGAAGGAGAAGGTTTTTAAATATTCTGTATAATCAATTAGAAGGGTTAGTGTTTGAATCCTGCTTAGACCAGGACAGGCTGGTTGCCTTGGTATATCTGTAGTCAAGACAAATTACTTAGATTAACTCGGCAAAATATAACTTGTACTAATGTGCCAATAAACTCCAACCAAATTGTTAGATAATCATAATCTAAAAATACTAGATAAATAAATGTTTTAATGTCCTGACTTGTTTATAAAGTTGCAAGATTGAGTTCCATAGTAATATATTCTAGTGAATATTTGATCGGTAGTAAATCGTCTATCGCAAACTCAACTTCCGGTTTTATAATCTCTAGACCAGAAACACTATAATTTTGACTACTTGTTGAAAAGTAAAAATGATTTGGCAGCTAATCTTGGCAGCCTCGAAAAAACACATGCACATTACTAAGAAACATAATCAGAGATTTATATTATCAAAGACCAATCTTCCCAGGATTTAAAATAATCGTGTTTTTTCAGTGACGCAGTGTTTCTTTTTTTTTTCTTATATTCTTTCCATAATTTCTCTTTACCTTCGATCATCACCATTTCCTCCGGTTGTTGTATTTATCGTTTCTTCTTCACGATGATGATGATGATGATGATGATGATGATGATGATGATGATGATGATAATAATAATAATAATAATAATAATAATAATAATAATAATAATGCTTGACAAAAGAACGACTAAGATAATAACATTAATTTATTCAACAAAAATATGTCAGCATTCATCGGAACACCTTTATTTGATGACTGGGAACCCTTTCACTATCATCTTCATCGCACATATGTTTTATAATTTTGAACATCGAAAAGGGGTGAGAGGTAAATACTTGTACTTTGTCTTCAGGACGAGTACTATAATCACAACAGGTGCTTGAGTTTGTCTAGGACTGCAGTGTGTTTTAGCAATAACTTTAAGTGTTTTTAGTCTATCGCGTTTCTATTACATGATCCAAAACTACATTTATAAATGTGTTCATAAGCTCGGAGTTGTAAAGACGATTAGGAATTCCGTCATTACTTGCTTATAAGTTAAATCAATTTGCAAACTGCACACAGATCTGCCGTCGTTGAATGCGCCGACAGATCTGGGTTTATGTAGTTTTAGGCGTAATTAGTACAGCAAACAACATAGACCTTCATGTGCCAGCTCAGTATGCAAAGGTAGATCATGTTCGAAGTCGTTTGCAGTTGGGTTCAGTTTATAAGCGGGTATAGACGGTGCTAGACAAAGCCTCAAGGAGAGTATGGACAACGACTTTGCCATTCATTCGCCTGTATCATCAAATGCCAAACCCTGAACCGTATAAGTACAAAGAGAGTGGTCTATCCACTGGAACAATTTAATTCTTATTGAAACCAAAAATGTATGTTGCATTGGATGAACAATAAATAATCTTAATAATATAATTGATAAAGAAAAATATAGTTATTTTAGTGTTGACATTGTTTTCAATTTAAATGCAACTAATATATTTGATTCTTTTACTGTGCATATAAATGTACAAAATACGACGCTCAAACCACTAGGCCACCAGGGCGGTCTAGTTCCAGTGCATTATGCGACGGAAGATTACGAGTTTTGCTACTCGTAGTTGGACTCGCCTTATAAGTAGGTACAGACGGTACTGCTAACAGTACTTGCAAACATAGTAATTTTTGTGGAAGTGTACTCTAAAATAAGGCTGGTATGACCTTTAAACGTCAATGAGAATAATAGACAAGTTAATTGTTTTGCTAACAAGCCAGACACTGGCAAGTAAAAATTGCAGCCATGCAACTTAAAGCTTTCGTATGTGTGCATGTGTCTGTGTCTTTGTGTGCGTGTGCGCGCGTGCGAGTGTGTGTGATTTGGATTTTTAACTTAGCTTTAATAATTTTTTGTTATATCGCGATGATGTCTGGAGTCTGGCAGTTGATAGTTATGCCTGGCATTGAAGTATCATGTAGCACGTGCAAATCGTCCATTTATTATAATTATAATTATAATTGTACTCACATTATTCTGAAAACAGTCCTAACACTAACCTCTTAATGCTGAGAGCCAAGCGAGGCAGCTGCATGTATCATTTTTTTAAGTATTTGGTACACGTGTAGTTATAGTCCAAAGTATAGAACGTAAAACTATCATCGAATATTTATCATGTAATATGTATATAAACAAAATTGGTATATTAGGCTGGGAATTCAACTTGTATTGTAAATCTCACATAGAATGGTGATTGAAAACGATGCGACAGGCCAGCGTTAGCGTTCAACAAATGTGAGCGTATGTAGAGAGGTAATGGTTCTTATAAGAGATATAATTAGTAATAATAATTCTGGTGGTGGTAGTGGTCGTTGCTGTCATTCCTGTTGACGAGAATGATGACAACAAAAATAATGTTACGATGTTTGCAAGGTCGGTGAGATCATGCAGTTAGAGGTTAGGTTCGACTTAAAATGACGTGTGTGTGATTTGCACATGATATATACACCTCAGTGCAAACATATATTTTGAGAAGAATTCATTCGACAATTGTACGTCAATATATCTAATTGTACGTCAAGACGTCTGATTGTGCGTTGAAACGTCTGATTGTACGTCAAAACGTCTGATTGTACGTCAAGATATTTGATTGTACGTCAATATATCTAATTGTACGTCAAGACGTCTGATCGTGCGTTGAAACGTCTGATTGTACGTCAAAACGTCTGATTGTACGTCAAGACGTCTGATTCTACGACAAGACGTCCGATTGTACATCAAAACGTCTGATTGTATGTCAAAACGTCGGATGGTACATCATCTTATATGGGCAATTTTGAAAATGTGCACAGAAAAATACTATTCATTTATATAATACTGCGTGAGCAAGGCCTGTTTAAAGGCTTTGCAAAACGTCTAGTTATTACATTTATCATAACCAGTTGTTTGAGCTGTTGATATTATAAAGAATATATGATAAACAACTACAAAATTAAAAGAAAGGAAACGTGAAGAGACGCGAAAAGTTATTTAAAACGATGATGACGAGAACAACAATTTAAAAAAAATTGAACAATCGAACAACAACGACAAAATCAATTTTATAAACAATAACACCAATACCGTTATCAATAACGACAACAAAGTTTGAACCAGTTCAATGAAATTTTAAACAATGTAAATAAGAGCGCATGCAAAATATATCCAAAACTTCAATTAAAATCATAGTAACAACAGCTCGAGAACGTCACTAAAAAAAGTCAAAACGACATAATATAATGCCTGTGCAATCGAATCTATGCATAATAGCAATATTGCCAAGCATTATTGAAGCCAATACCTTTCAGAAGATTGTTGATGAATTAATCTTGCTAGTGACTGATTATGTTATTGAACACGAAGAACGATAATATCAGGGATCAATCTGATTCGATTAAAGAAGATGTGCTGAAGGTCGTTATACATTACCCGACAAATATCGAATTGCAAAATTTATTTAAGAATTAGATTGGATTCCAACACGAATATTGTTACTGGCGACGCAACTTGAAAGCGTACGTTTATCTTTGGAGAACAATATAAACGATAGATGATATACCACGAGATGTATAAATTTTCATTAAAAGAAAATCAGAGTTGATGAGTTTCCTTTTAATGAAACATTTATATATTACATTTTTTATTGTTTTTCTTTCATTACATGTTATTTTAATTATATCTTTAGTCACTGGATTTGACACATTTTCGAAAACTTAAGTTCAGTTCTGTTTTGCTACATTGCATGTTCAACTGACCTAGTTCGTTACCTTGATTCAGCAGAAGTTGTAAACATTTTTCTTTTAATACCTATCCCAGGGTGAAAATCATAGTTGTTAATCAAGGTCAGATTTAGCTTGCATATCAGCTCTGTAGTAGACAACATTTTTAATTTTGCCACTAGAATTAAGTGACCACGTGATCCATCACGTGTTCTAAAATTTATACCTTCGGAGCTCAAATGTATTTTCTGTTGTGACCAGTTTTAGTTTAGTTTTTCTAGTTTTCGGAATTAGCAATTAACTTCTCTGGAAAAAATATTACTGCTCATCAAAAGTCTTTGACAAAAACACATATCGGAATTTATTCCGAGATCTAAAGCCGAAATATTATTCTTGATTCATAAAATTCATAAAATTCAACAAGTAACTGTTGACATAACACCAAAAAAAAGATATATAAGACGTCATCGGCTTCCATCTTGAAACTTCATTGGGACGCGAACATTGATTTATTTACTTCTTAGTGATATGACTTATATTTTTTAATTCTTTGATTAATTTTGTATAAGATCAACAAACCGTATGTTCTTTTTCATATTTTTACCTTGTTTTTTAGGGAAAAAAATAATTTTGCTAAATTTTTAAAGCTTTTTGGCTTCACTTTTTACTTTGTTACTTTGTAAGAGCCAAGACACATGACAAAGAAAATTGTCCTTGGGAAAAATGAATTTAGGCTAAAATATTTCAGAAAACTTTTTTGAAATTATTTTCCAGTCTTCAGAATGTTTTACATCTCAAGCATTATTTTACATTTTGTGTAAAATCTTTAGTGACATCAACAGTCTTTTTCACTATGTCATTAAAAGTGGAGTTTTTTCTTTTTAGTCTTACCCGGGAGCAGTTAGATGTTTTGAGAAAAAAATGAATTGCTTGAATTTGCCGGAAAATATAGTCTTTTGTTAGGCAAAATCTTCCTTAACGAAGCAACAAAAACATTTTGATCCGGTATTTAGTAGGAAAGAATGTTTTAGATTAAAGTGTTTAATTTCGATCAGTATGTATGTATCAGACTATGACATAAAACTAAAGGAAATGAAAATACAAGATGGAATTAGAGTCAAGGTAGTTTGAAGTTCAGAAAGAAGAAAAACAAATACTATTAGAAAAACAAAAAAGGAACAGAGAGACGGGAGAGTGAGAAAGTGAGACATGCAAATGTAAACAGAGAAGTATGAAAGTGAATTTCAAGTTCAGTTAAAAGAAATGGAGCTTGCAAGTGAAAAGCACATTTGCACAGTCAAGTTTTGATATTATAAAATATATTCGGTTAGTGCCCCTTTAAAACAAAAAAGTAGGCAACTATTTAATTCGTTTAAAAAAGTTACTGACATTCTGAAATAGATAAGGAAGCATTTGCACTTAATTACCACAAGGTGTACTTATTAGCAAAACTGAAAACGAAGTCCTTAATTTATACCCAGCTTGTGGAGTTACATGAGCTATAGCGCAGAAACATCTTGAGAATGATTTCGATAAGGAAAGTATTCATGTTGCTGACAAAATTATTAGTTAGGCTTTTGATAAAGTCATTTTGACTCCTTGTTTAGATTAATCAAAGGTATTGATCACAGTGATCCTTTTTTAGCTACTCGTTCTCTTTTAACTAATCATGGTAACAAAAGACAATCACTTGTCGAACAGGAAAATGATCCTGAGCTGTCATGACTGTTCAAAGGGCCATTAGTGAAACTGAAAGCACTTAAGTACTTGTCTGTTATTTTATTAAAAATGGAATTCTTATGAAAACTTTTTATTAAAAAATAATTTATTAATTTTATTTATTTATTTATTTATTGATTTATTTATTTATTTATTTATTTATTTATTTATTTATTTATTAAAAATGGAATTCTTATGAGAACATGGAGGCCTCCCGAGGTACCTGCTGGTGAGGTGTGGTCAATGTATCAGATTGTAGTTACAAAATCTTACAGAGAGGAAATAGTCTCAGCTATGAAACACTTCTGGCTGGTCATTTAGAGATTTAAAAAGACTTATAAGATCTTGAATCACTTTTATTGGCCAAAAATCAAAAGTGATGTTTGTAAATACTATAAGTATTGTCATACTCGTCCATTGGTAGGAAAACCCAGTCAGAACATACTTCAGGCTCACCCAATTCCGGCATTTGACGAACTATTTAGCTGAATAATAGTAGATTGTGTTGGCCCCTTACCTAAGATCAAGTCAGGTAACCAATATTTTTTTATCATAATGGGTGAATCAACAAGATTCCCAGAGGCACTTGCTTTGAGGAATATTAATCCTAAAACTATATTAAAAGCTTTGATACAGTTTTTGAATAGATTTGCCTTGCCAATTAAGCATTCAGCAATTCAACTCTTCTGCTTACTAACCAAGAAACTTTAGGAAGATTCATCAGACTATAATATGATTCGATCATATTGCTTTGATACGGGTAAAGATTGATGATGAAGGCATTTATTTACTATTGATTGCTGTTATGGAGTCCGTTCAAGAATCTTTATGATTCTTTCCCTTTGAATTGGTGTTTAGACACACTGTGTGTGGACCACTGAAGTTGTTGAAAGAGAAAGACGCAGACTATAATCTTCTTCATTATGTTTTTAATGTTAAGTATAAGTTGTCAAAGGCTTGTCAGGTCGCAAGAGCGAATCTGCACTCTACTCAGTCAAAATGAAATTAAGGCATTATAAAATCTCAAAGGAGAGAAGTCTTTGGCCTGGTGATAGAGTTCTGACTCTTTTTCCCCATTCCACAATATCTCTTAAGGCCAAGTATTATGGTCCGTACACGGTTAATAAAGTAAATGATTTAAATTATATCATAAATACTCCTCGGAGGTGAAAACAAAAACAATTTTGCCACATAAACATGAGAAAGATAGCCAGGTAAATCATGTGATCAATTTATTTGTACCTGACCCACTCAGTGAGGATTTAAGTGAAGGAATTCGATCGAACTCTACTGATTTGGGAGCGACAAATCTTCGAAATTCGAAACTTATGAATAATTTGGACCAGAAACTTTCACATCTGCAACAAGAAAAAAAAATGAACCTAAAAAGTTCTTATTTAAATATATCGCTTATTTCCAGATGATCCTACGAGGACACACAATATATTTGATGACGCTGAAATTGTAAATTCCAGACCTCTGAAACAACACACATACAGGACGAACCCTCTCAAACAAGAATACTTGTAAAAGGAAATCCAATATTTGTTGGAGAATTTCATAGAGCTAAGTAAAGGCGACCGAAGTTCATCTTGTATAATTGTTCTGAAGCCAGATAGCAATTTCTGTATGTGCACTGATTACAGGAAGATGAACAGTGTGACTAAAACAGATTAATTTCCATTGCCAATAATCCATGACTGCATTGATAAAATTGAAAATGTCAAGTATGTCAACAAAATTGACCTTCTAAAAGAAATTTGGCAATTTGCACTAACGGAAATGGCAAAGCAAATTTCGGTATTCGTGAATCCATAAACTTATCAAAATAAAGTGATATATAAAGTGAAGCCGTTTGGCATGAAATTATCACTAAGTACTTTCTAACATTTGAAGAATATTATTATCTCTGGTCTAGATAATTGTGATGCTTATATCGATGATGTCATCATCAACAACAACACCTGGGAAGAACATCTAGCAACAATTCGGGAATTCTTGTTATATTCGCAATCAATTTATCCAAAAGTGAGTTCTGCCTTGCTTCTGATATATATATATATATATATATATATATATATATATATATATATATATATATATATATATATATATATATATATATATATATATATATATATATATATATATATATATATATATATATATATATATATATATATATATATATCACATATAATGGGACATTGACAATCAAATTTATAAAAGCAATTGATGTCATTTTTAAATATGGCTCGATACTATCGGAAATTGTGTTCCAAGTTTTCCATAAACGCTGACACCTTGACAAATTTGTTGATCAAGAAAACGAAGTTTCTTTGTACTGAAAAATGTCAGAAGGCTTTTGGCAAGTTAAGGGCCATACTTAAAGATGCAATAGTTCCTACAATTTCAAATTGCAGTCAATCATTCAAACTATCTGTTGATGCAAGTGATGTTGGGGATGGAGCAGTATTGAGTGAAGAATATAGAAATAGTGTTGATCATGCAGTGTAAAATTTCTCTCAGAAATTAACTAAAGAAAATAAATTAAACCAACGAAATTACTCAACAATCGAGAAGGAGTTTTTGGCTTTAATATTTCCATAACAATATTTTGAACTTTGCCTCAGTTCAGCTCCTTCTCCAAAAGAACTACGTTTCGTAGCGGACAGTTGCACAGAGCATATATATATATATATATATATATATATATATATATATATATATATATATACATATATATATATATATATATATATATATATATATATATATATAGATGCAATAAACTGACGACGAACAGTACGAAACTAGTAACTAACTAGCCTAAGCGCTTTCGACTCTTAATGAGTCTTTTTCAAAGGCAAATACAAAACATAGTTACGACAAACAAATAAACACAAAAACGTTGCGTTTGTAAACCTCTACATTTCTATCTTCACATGTGTTAAAACTATAAATACAACCAGCTTGTGTAGACTAGTTGCGGAAACTGAAAACGTTGTATAATTCCCTAAAAGTCTACAAGCCAAAGCGACATCTATTTTTATTTTGTGTACATATGTAACGCAGATTATATCCCGGATATTTGGTTCTATACCGGTTATTCTTATAGTAAAAATTGAAGGATAAGAAGATTTAGAAAATGTTAAATTCTACTAGTGCATAGTTTTCATTTTCTAGTCTTCTTGGTTTAGACCGCTTGGTTTCAATGTTCTAAGGCGGCGTATCCAGTATGATTCCTTTTCCTTCCTGGTTTCGGAACTCCAGCTGTGGTTGTTGGCAATAGCGATAAGTATTATATCACTGAAAGTGTGGCCAGGGGAGGAGAAGTGTTCTGCGACCGGGCTTCTGTACAGCTTTTTTGTCATCCAATCAGATGACAAAAAAGCTGTACAGAAGCCCGGTCGCAGAACACTTCTCCTCCCCTGGCCACACTTTCAGTGATATAATACTTATCGCTATTGCCAACAACCACAGCTGGAGTTCCGAAACCAGGAAGGAAAAGGAATCATACTGGATACGCCGCCTTAGAACATTGAAACCAAGCGGTCTAAACCAAGAAGACTAGAAAATGAAAACTATGCACTAGTAGAATTTAACATTTTCTAAATCTTCTTATCCTTCAATTTTTACTATAAGAATAACCGGTATAGAACCAAATATCCGGGATATAATCTGCGTTACATATGTACACAAAGTAAAAATAGATGTCGCTTTGGCTTGTAGACTTTTAGGGAATTATACAACGTTTTCAGTTTCCGCAACTAGTCTATACAAGCTGGTTGTATTTATAGTTTTAGCACATGTGAAGATAGAAATGTAGAGGTTTACAAACGCAACGTTTTTGTGTTTATTTGTTTGTCGTAACTATGTTTTGTATTTGCCTTTGAAAAAGACTCATTAAGAGTCGAAAGCGCTTAGGCTAGTTAGTTACTAGTTTCGTACTGTTCGTCGTCAGTTTATTGCATCTATTTTAATTAATCCCTGACAGATGTGATCCCTTGGTGGATCCAGTACGCTTGAGAGGGTTGTTATTCGCCATATGATTTGTATTCTTTATATATATATATATATATATATATATATATATATATATATATATATATATATATATATATTCATTAAACTTAATCAATCAGGATTTACATCCAGTGGCTGTAGAAATCAACATGTATTACTTTTAACTTCCTATTCCTGCTTCAGAGCAAAGCAAAATCGTATTATTAGTAATACATGTTGATTTGTACAGCCACTGGTTGTAAATCCTGATTGATTAGGTTTAATGAATTTATGTAGAACATTATAATTATGCATATTATTTATTGACACACTTTTTATATTCTTGGTTATACTGTGACCAAATTTGCAAGTTTTTATGAATCAGGAAACTGAGAGGTCACGAAAACTATTAAATATGAGATTTAGCGGCTACCTTATTGAATCTGCAGCACCAGAAGTCTGGATTACACACCTTAGAATAATATAAATAGATTATGACGTGATTTACTTCACATTGATTAACAGTAATACAGTAAAGATGAGTCAAAGTCTGTGGATATTTGTCCGTTTCCACGATTTTATATTTCTTTTATATTATCAATTTTGTCCGTTTCCACGATTTGATATTTCTTTACATTATCAATTTGCAATCAAACAGTTCAAAAGAAAGTCATTGTACATTTTAGATTTCTATCCATCGTCTATTAACATGGCCTTATTTACCATCATCGAATTAGACAATTTCTCTCCTTGACTTAATCTAGATCTTTAATAACTTTCAAGCATTTACTGGGGTAGCCTGAAGATGCTTTTTCTGTCACGTTTGGATAATAAACATTTAAAGACACGTATTTTACTGATCATCCAATTTCTTTTTTGACGATATGACATCAAATGCTTTGTCGTCTAACGTGTTTTCTAATTGTATTGCTCATCCAAACCGAAATGTTTGGCACGAATAATAACCTTTTTTTTTCGTGGCACCATTTTACTTACTGCATTCTCACAAAGTAGGTGTTTGGGTTTAGAAACACTGTCAATAATGTTGTTTTACGACGCATTTCACCCTGTTAACAAACTGAATTTAAATTATAATGACCTTTATAGCTTGACCATAGGGCTCTTTGATGGCACTTAAATTTTGGAATAATGAATTCTAACGTATAATATACTGGATAATGGTAAGTGACTCCTGTATAATGCAATGGGTCCAAGATACCAGCAATAATCAAGCCATCGAAATCTGGAACTATTATTATGTCGATCAAAGTTTTAGAATAATATGTACAATTTGGTGTTTCATTATAATTTGCTGCAGATTACAGTAATGTCATGGCTCTAGTACTTTATCATTAGGAACAATACAATTTTCATTAGAATATCCCAATATAATTAGGTGATCTGTTTTACTTTGTTTATTTCTATTTGTTTTGTAGATTGAAAGCCATCTTTCGCATATGATAGGGAATTCATAGCAGCTATTATTTTTGGTGGTGGAGGCCATAGAACACGATTAATTTTACTATATATTTCTCTACGCGCTTGTTTCTCAGTAATGAACTTTCCACTGTGTGGCAATCAATACAAATCATATATTACTCTAAAAATACCTCCAAAGATGACTTCCCGTTGAAGTTCTTGTCAAAGGAACAACGGCAATTTTTTAAACTAAATGACTATAAACAAACATACGTGCAATGGATTTCACTATCTAATCATGACCAAGACCTTATTACTCACTGTACACTGTTCCCTAAACACACACAGACAGCTCATATTCTAAGGAATAAACAATTGCCTTTAAATCCATAACAAGAATGCCTAAATCTAACTATTTTATCACAACCAAAAGGAAAAAGGAAAAAAAACATGCTCTAAACGCGGATACAATTAAGATATCAAGTAGAAATTATTTAGTTGAGAGAGAGAGAGAGAGAGAGAGAGAGAGAGAGAGAGAGAGAGAGAGAGAGAGAGAGAGAGAGAGAGAGAGAGTGGGGTGTCTGAATAATAAACATACTAGCGGAAAGTGGAAAAAGAGTGTAGTTTCAAAGAGGATATAGCTACTGTGGTAATGAATGTGGTATCGCATATGTGACTATATTGTCTTTTTTCTACCGATATATTTCAATTTTTATGAATGAAATATTTGATAAAGCAGATAGCAGCAGGAAAAATCAGAATCTCCGTAGCTACGTCGACATTACTTAAAACACATCTTCTGTAGCAAACTAATTTTTCCCACACACTTGTATGTATATATATATATATATATATATATATATATATATATATATATATATATATATATATATATATATATATATATATATATATATATATATAGATGCAATAAACTGACGACGAACAGTACGAAACTAGTAACTAACTAGCCTAAGCGCTTTCGACTCTTAATGAGTCTTTTTCAAAGGCAAATACAAAACATAGTTACGACAAACAAATAAACACAAAAACGTTGCGTTTGTAAACCTCTACATTTCTATCTTCACATGTGCTAAAACTATAAATACAACCAGCTTGTATAGACTAGTTGCGGAAACTGAAAACGTTGTATAATTCCCTAAAAGTCTACAAGCCTTGGCTTGTAGACTTTTAGGGAATTATACAACGTTTTCAGTTTCCGCAACTAGTCTATACAAGCTGGTTGTATTTATAGTTTTAGCACATGTGAAGATAGAAATGTAGAGGTTTACAAACGCAACGTTTTTGTGTTTATTTGTTTGTCGTAACTATGTTTTGTATTTGCCTTTGAAAAAGACTCATTAAGAGTCGAAAGCGCTTAGGCTAGTTAGTTACTAGTTTCGTACTGTTCGTCGTCAGTTTATTGCATCTATTTTAATTAATCCCTGACAAACGTGATCCCTTGGTGGATCCAGTACGCTTGAGAGGGTTGTTATTCGCCATATGATTTGTATTCTTTATATATATATATATATATATTTATTTATATATATATATATATATATATATATATATATATATATATATATATATACATACATACATACATACATACATACATACATACATACATACATACATACATACATACATACATACATACATACATACATACATACATACATACATACATACATACATACATACATACATACATACATACATACATACACTAAACATGGTTAATTAATTTTGTCTAGAAAATACATCGTTCTATTAAAAATGATTAACACATAAACGTTACAAGTCGCATCTGGTAAGAAATTGATTACCAATTTCAGGAAATATAGTATTATGTACATTTCCTCGAGATAGGAATCAAGACTACTAATATTTGTCTGATGCATGACTTTTTCTGTGCATTTATCTTCACTTACCAGTTACATACAACTATTCAAAATTAGTGAGAAGGAATACTACCCCCATCAGCATCAAAATGTATTTCGATTTTCTGCCTCAACAGGTTTATATTATTATGTTTAATACGTGTTTAAGATATATCACATACCCACATTTCTACCCCCAAGTCAAAGAGATTTGAATAGTAATCGATATACATCATTAGTAAATATCATTAGTAAATATCTGCACTTTAAAGATACACAGCCACGTCCACCAATTTTGCGCGCACCGAGCAATGCAATGATGACTAAAAAGTGAATGGGACCGTTCAAAAATGCGTGATTGGATCTTAATGTTAGACGTTGCTTCAATTCACAAGTAATTCATGCACCAAATATTCACATTTACCAAATATTTTCAGGGAATAAAATCGATTTTTTTAAAAACTTATTATAATAAAATGATGAATTTGATTGCACTTGAACAACTAAATTTGTCTTCTGTATTCCAAAGCCTAATACAAAACATTTTTTCCAGATGTACTTTAATAATGATACGCAATATTTGCCTGTTTTCACTATTTGCTAGTGTCTTGCGTTCACAATCTCTAGTGCCCTGTGTTCACTATTGCTATTGTCTTGTGCTCACTATTGCTAGTGCGTTGTGTTAACTATCGCTAGTGCCATGTGTTCACTATTGCTATTGTCATATGCTTACTATTGATAGTGTGTTGTGTTCACTATTGTCTTGTCAAATACGTATCGTTTGATTGCTCTACCGTTTCAAGGATTCCACCTAGAGCTGGAACATTTGTTTCAATCGGAAAGCATTAGCGGTTATTATTTGACCAAAGAAAAATCACAACCCACAGGTGTACGTAAGATAATAAAGCCAAAATTAATCACAAGGTAAATCGGTTAAAAGAAGCGTCTCTGAAAACGACATATTACTGCATGATAGTTAAGATAAACTCCAAAAACCTATTGCTTGCAACAATCAGCAATACCACTTCTGCCTGAATCTGCAAGTCTTTTAGAACTGTAAGTATAGTGGCTGTCAGCATTCCTTCAAGGTCACGTGGTACCGTATGTTCTCACTTATAAGGAAGGCAAGTCAAACTACAAACAACGAGGGTCCAGATCTGCCTTAGAATATACTGTCTGTTCTATCTGATTACTCCAAAATTACTTCATAGTCGAATTATGCGATGGCAGATTTGGGTCTGTGTGGTTTGCGGTTAGACTCGTCTTATAAGAAAGTATGTACGGTAACCATGAATACCATGAAAGTTAGTATAGGGAAAGGTTATGTAACGTCTGCGTCAGAAATACCCCTCCAATGTACCATCATTGGCTAGCCGGAACCCGCGTAATGAATCTCTTAAAAAATCCTTTAGTCCAATTGTTCTTGAGAGAAGGCGAAGTCGACCCCGTAGGCACTTGTTAATGAAGTAGGGTCTTCGAGAAATTACCAAATGAGGGCCGGATAGTTGTTTTAGAAAAAGAGACAGACTAAATGCTAGGAATGGTTATTTTGAAAAAATACACGGCAGTAAGGTAAGCAAATTTAGTTTTCAATTTTTAATATGCTATTTCATTTGTTTGATTGTTAGCAGACATGATATATTTGATTCATGCATGTGTTCGTGTATTCAGTTCGTAGGATTCGAGTAATATGTTAGTTTCTACCAGTTAATTCTTTGATATTTTTAATTATCAATTCATTGAGAGAATTGACTGATCGCATGTAATTAAATATTCGATACGTATACGTGTTGGGATTTCATGAATTCACCCAAGTATATGAATGTGTCATATTTCTTAGGATATATGAATTGAATCTCTGTGTAGAATGATATTTATTCTAATGAGTAATGACGAATGTATATTTATATATGAGTTCGCAATATTTAATTGCTCAAGCAAATTTTTTAAAGATAGATTAGGTGGATATTATGCCATAAATATATGAGCGTAAACTGCATTGAATAGCCAAATGTAAATGAGTATGTTGCAATGTATGATGGCCATATTTGTCTGTAGAATGCACGTGGGATTTAGGGCTTGCCGTGATTTCGAATGAACTGGTTATGTGTATCAACTTAACGGCAAACACACAGCAACCTAGAATCTCTGAAGAGTATTGATTAATGTCACGTTAGGTCAGAACTGTACAGCGTAAATCAAGTAAATCTGAGCACGAGAAATATAGTTTATATTTAGATGTAGATGTGTACTGGTATTTCTTTAGCGTGAGATTTGTAAGAGGACAGCTTCGTACTGCGTATTTAGTACCTTGAACGAAATAAAGGAGAAGGAGGAATACGGAAGGAACCAAATAAGTTAAAGGGATATCAGAATAGTGATGGTCGGAAGAGAACACAGCACGTGGGTAGACGTGGGAAACAAGTCGTGCGAAGACAAGTGTCAGGTGATGCTGTCAAAGCATTAGGATTGGACTCAAAGTCAACACACGAAAACATTATTAAAGTCCTACACTATAAATAAATTCTGTCAGTGACCATCAGTCTAACTAGAAAGTGAATTTCGGTTATGCTTTAATTGAACATACGTAATTTAGTAAATCGGTTGTATGGGAATTGATTTGTATTTAATTATACGTTACTTGTTTAAAATTTTATATTTTTATTTATTGAAAAGAGTTTCTTTCAATACCTTGCTCAGTTATCTGTAACGTTCCATCCATCCGTCCGCAATGGGCAATTACATCGCGGGAGATCATTTCCTAAATAACGACGCCGAATAAAGGGAAGGGTTTAAATGTTTGAATACCAACATCACTCTCTCAAGAGATACTAAGCAAACTGATCGGGTAAAATAATTTAGTAAGGTTCAGCATTTTATAAAACAAATAAGCTATTATGTTGAACAATGATTAGGAAGTAATATGTTTACAACTTCTCATTTACAGGAAAAGAAAAATTACTAAACAATTTAAAAACAGACAATACGCCGGAGAATTTCTTGAGAATCCCGTTCAAGCGACAAGTTGACATGTGTAGCAGACGATAAAACTACGTGTGGGACAACTCTTGCAAAATTGGAATATGGATAAAAATGCAGCATTGTCTTAAGGTATACATTTTCATCTTTTATATAATATATTCATTTTATGATTCTTAAAGATACATAGTAAATAGATTTTTTCTGGGTTTCAAGTTCAATACGGTCATGGAGTGTGGTTTCATGTTGACATTTTGACATCAGATAACTTTTCTATTATTTATGGCTAAAAATTATGGCCGGATATGTCTTTGCTTAATTGAGGATTATTTATTTCTGTCAATCTTTAATCGACAAAATGCATTCTGGAAACATCGACTTCTGATGTAAAGGGGTCTGCAACCTTTCACCCACACCCACCGAATCACAAAGTGACCGGTTCATTGTTAGGAAACTTCCGTCCTAATCCGCCATAAAAAATCCAAACATTTACAATGATTATTTATAAAATGCTATTAGTATACACTGAGATTTCTATTACAGAACTAATAATGTCTTTCTCTTTCAATTCATCTTCGATTTCTTTATTTGTATTTTTGTTTGCATTTAATTCGTTGTCACCGCTTCTTAAGAAATCTCTAATTTGGTACATTTATGCTCATTTTTATTTATTTTAGGTGATTTTGTATTTACTATACATTAGCACTGCACCTTTGAAGAACACTCATTAATATCTTGGTGACAATATGGTGTCTAAAGAGAGCAAGAGTACACAAAAGTGACCTCCCATTTACTGAAAGAAAGCTATTTTGTCTGTCTTGTTTCAATGCTCCTCAGAAACAACAAAACCTTTTCAAACTGCCCCGCAGAAAAGTAGTAACTGTTCTGACTTCTATGCTAACCATTCGAGGTAAATCATAGAAGGTTTCAAACATACTCTATAAGAACAGCATTGGCAATTTTAAAATGTACCAAGAGAGAAGGAAATTTTATACAACAGAGTTGTTATTGTTTTGCCATTAATGAAATAAACCCAGTTTTTTCTTCTCTGACACTTATAAGTAATACAAATTTTTGCAGATCTTTGTTAGCACTAAATTGACAGGAAATCATATAAATTCGTGTGCATATCATCAACTGGAAAGCCATAATGTGCTCTGCTGGTAACATCACTTGCAGCTCTAGTTCAGAATTATTCACTATGGTAATATCACACTGAGCATATTTTCACTTTGCCTGGCATTCAAGTGTGAAATTCAACAACTCGAATATTCTTTTATCTTTTTGCAATTATTATCCAACTGGGTGACTTACAGCTGAATTCTATTTCGTGGCGACCTTGTCAGCTCAAATTATTTACGGCAAAAGATCTATTGGGTTATTAAAAAAATTTCCACAATCATATTTTTGAACAATGAAAAACACCAATGCATTTGTTATTATCATAATTTTGATAAAAAAAATAAATGTACCCTTCATTAACTATAAACGCTAATAGCATTCTACAATACAACCATGAAGTCTAAAAGCAAAATAAGATGTTTGGAGTTCTTCAATTTCTTCAGTAACTGCCGCCATTTTATCGTCTATTCCTTTCAACACGGAAACACGGTTGCTGTCCGTGTACCATGTTCTTGCGTACGGTATCGCTGGGAAGTTTCGATTTTGACATCCCTAAGTTTTTAAGTGGCCGAGTGGTTTAGAGTACTCACCGTTACGGATCACTGCCATCTCACCTCTGTCTGCGTGGGTTCGAATCTTGGGCCTGGCCAATGTGGGTACGTGAAAAAGCTTGCCAGTAGCTTCTCGTGGGTCGGTGGTTCTTTCCGGGGTTTTCCTCCACCATTTATATTGGTCGCCATGTACAGCTTATCATTTGCTGATAAAATGGCGTTAAACCCTACAAAAAGAACAAGAACTACATATAGATGCTGATATTTTTTCCAAAGTGTCTACAAATTAGTTGCTTAAGTGGATACCCCCACTACAACTTTATAAAATCCTTGTCTGGTTCGCTGGGTAGACAATTCACATTTTAAAGTCAGTATTTTTGACACGAGAAGAACAAACCCAATTAGGAAGTAATCGTTTGCTTTAAAAAAAATAGACAACAGTTTCAAAATACCCGAACTTGACATCTCAAATCTAGCAGGGGATTCCAACAATGACAATAAAGCATTCTATTGTCGGCATGAAAATTTACATATCAGATTCGTACAATTATGCCTCGACAATGATAAAATAATAACTGACAGTGCCCCGTGTTCTTTAAATGAAGTGTGAAGAATTATGGAACAAAAGTTTTATTGGTTGACGTTTTTGTAACAAAGAGCGAATAAAGCTTATTGCTAGGAATGTGCAGCCTTCCTGCCCAGACAAAACTATATGAATTATACCGCTTTTTTCCTAAAATATTTAAGTATCGTTTGATCGGCACAACACTGAAGACACATTTTGTAAAATTGTTAACCTGACGGATTGAATGTGCTATATTAAGAAATATAAATATTATTAAAATCAGATCTCCACTGTCCTAAGTGAAGCTCTGACCCTACCACTTAGGGGTCATGTTCTGGTAACCTTTGAATTAAACAGTGAAAATGAATAAAATCTTTTGGAACACATTAGTGAACTTCAGTTATAAACCTCAGTCTCCAAAAGGCGATGATATAAAGTCTTCATTTGATTGGCTGATAAATTTAGCGGATATGGTAATAACATGGGACACCAGAACATGACCCCTGTGCGGTTACTGTCAGATCTTCACTTAGGACAGTGGAAATCTGAATTTAATCAGATTCAAGGCATATTACTCCACCTGCCACGAAGTCTGTTAGTAGCCTACTAGACGCCTTATACGTTTGCCAAGTTTCGGAATTTAATTTGAATCAAGTTTGCTGACAAATGTGCTGGAGTGGTCAAAGAGGCAAGAGATCGGTTTATAACTGGCATGTGTACGTTAGGATGTAAAAAATATAGTGTCTAGACTATTTTCGTCATACGTGTTTAGTTATTCACTGACACTGATTAATGGCATAGGCTACGTTTTAAAAGGTAATGAAGTAAATTACTGACCCATGACACGTAGAGACCGATTGTATTTAATAAAAAAGCTGCATACCAGAAATTTATTTATTTTTTTTAAAAAAACTGATTCTAAATACGAAAGACTTAGAACATCAAAGTAAAACGAATAAATACGAGTTAATATTTCACATCTAAATGACTTTGAGTTTTCAACAGATCAAAGTTAATTCAAATAGGATCATACCTGTTTGACGTTTCTGAAAAAAAAAACCCAGAACAGATCAATCGACTGTTTACACGAAAACTCTAATTATCGTTGTGTTATTTTCGATCTCTCTCAAACAGTTGAAATCATTCAATATGCATGTACTTACTCATAGAGTACATAATCAAATATTTAAATAACAGGGATGGGGCAAAAAAGTCTTTAAGTTGTAAGCTTTAAAACTGGATCCAGTAACATCAAGGTGCGTAGGTAGTAATCCAGAACGTAATGAGGGTACTTTGTTTTTATTTGCTGTATTATATGTAGTTATCACATTTTTAACGATTGATGTCATAAATTATCTATTGTCAAGGAGACAGTGAGGAAAGAAAAGACAATTTGACGTTTCCATAACAATGGTTGGACAATCTTTTGAAACATATGTGCAAATATTTGTTCAGACAAAATAGATGAAATATGTCCCCACATGAAATATGCTAATAAAATATGTCCCTCATAAATTATATTAATAAAATATGTCCCCACATGAATTATACTAATAAAATTTGTCCCATGGATCATGCTAATAAAATATGTCCCCACATGAATTATGCCGATAAAATATGTCCCCAAATTAATTATGTTAATAAAATATGTCCCCACATACATTATGCTAATAAAATATGTCCCCACATTAACTATATTAATAAAATATGTCCGCACATGAATTATAATAATAAAATATGTCCCCACATGAATTATACTAATAAAATATATCACCATATGAATTATGTTAAATATAAATGTCACCACATGAATTATACTAATAAAATATGTCTCCACATGAATTATACTAATAAAATATATCACCACAT
This sequence comes from Potamilus streckersoni, assembly GCA_016746295.1. NCBI lineage: Eukaryota > Metazoa > Mollusca > Bivalvia > Unionida > Unionidae > Potamilus > Potamilus streckersoni. The sequence continues at coordinate 2,126,372 of JAEAOA010001492.1, read as the reverse complement.
GAATTATACTAATAAAATGTCATCACATGAATTATACTAAAAAGATACGATAAATTGCGCATTATCAAACTTTCCCGGTAGCTTAATATCCACACAATATCTCAGTTCCACTTTTTACAGATCTCTCTTATTACGCTAGTTTAACTTTAGAACTAAACGGATCTTGATTTTCGTTGGAAGGAAGAGCTCGGTTATTATTTGCTTAACAATTCATTTTAACAACAACCTGTTCTTAAACCTTAACAGAGCTAGTAGATATGGCAACGTGCTGATGCCAAGGCTAATACCAAGTTAAGTACTTCCCATTGTAAAATTTCACGGTCGTGTTTAATTATAGACAACAGTTTTCTCACTGCAAAGTGCAGTTGAAAAGGAATGATATAGAACAACAATGGTACAAATTTAACACTGGATGTTAAGATTATCTATTCTTAAATTACGCTTTCAATCTAAGCGCCACTACATATTTGCCATAATATTACCGTTTGGTGAGAGTCAATAAAGACTTGATTCTTGATAATAAGGATCGTACTACTGTATCTAATGTTATGTGCTTTTTAGTGATTCTTGGTTATTGATTATGCGTGATGTTGCTAGGAATCTCCTTCCGGTCCTGTTCTGTCGTCTGCTAGGGAAGTTTAAACTTTTTGCAGCGTCCTGAATATTACGTTAGAATACATTAGTTGTATATGGCGTTACCTTGGGTAAAAGTGGACCATAATTTGTGTGTGTGTGTGTGTGTGTGTGTGTGTGTGTGTGTGTGTGTTTGTGTGTGTGTTGGATTTTAGACGTAGCTTTAAAATAAAATTCAGTCATATCGCTACAATGTCTGCAGTGTGGCAGTTGATAGTGATGTCTAACACTGGGGCATCATGCCGCGGACATGTATCAAGATACCCCACCCAGTCACATTATCTTGAAAACCAGGTCGACCAGTCTTAACACTAACCTCCTAATTCTGAGCGCATAGCGAGGTATCTGTTAGTACCATTTTTAGCAGTCTTTGGTATGATTTGACCGGGGTTTGAATCGGCGACCTTCCTCATCCGAGGCGGACGCTCTAACCACTAGGCCACAGGAGCGGTCGGACCAGAATGAGGTCAGTAAGCATAAACATTAGGACGGCTATCAGGGATCGAACTGTTTTATGATGTTAGAAAAGATAATACGTTTTATTCAGAACTTATTCAGATTTTTTCGGACGCAGTTTTGCAAGTACCACCATCTTCGTCTACTTCTTCTGCTTACCTACCTGTATAAAAATGTTAATAATAATAATAATAATAATAATAATAATAATAATAATAATAATAATAATAATAATAATGATAATAATAATAATAATAATAATAATAATAATAATAATAATAATAATAATAATAATAATAATAATAATAATAATAATAATAATAATAATAATAACACTAACACTAACAATACTAATAAACAAATCAAGAAATTAGTACGCTAACGTTTGGTATATTCTTCTGAATTAGAATCAACATTTAATTTCAAACACATTTTTTGATAAAGGATCATTTTGGTCCATTTGGAAATGTCTTGCTAGAGTTGAATGGATTCTTCTGCTGTCTCTTCTGTTTAATATTTTTGATGTTGTGTACATTCTGCAGCCCCAGTGCTCTTTCCATGACAACTATGTCAGGCATTTTCACCTTTATCACAGGAGGAGTAGACTTTAATTTTACTACACCGCCTAAATTCGAATTGCTGTCTAAAAAAAATCTTATATTCAGAGATTTGTCAAGGATTCAGTGGAATTATCATTAGATTGCCAGAAGGAAAATAAGCTGTAGTGTAGTGTAGATTTCCTTTTCCTTTGAATGTTCTCAAGATAATGAGGTTCACATTCCTAACGTTTGTATTGCTCATCGCTCTTGCCACAAACTTAACCAGGGGAAAATTTATTTCATCACTTTTGGAATTGTTGCATGCTCTCATGTAGATGTGGGAAAAAAATACCCGTGGTTCCAATACTCTTTCCGATTTGGCTTGGACCTCAATGAACACAACTAGGACGGATACGAAGTGAATTGTTACAGAGATTATCATAAGTAAGCTGATTTATCGGGATACGACGAACAGTTTCTTCGAAAATAATTTTCAAAACAAAGAATAGAATTTCCACTGTCCATCATGAAAGGAGCCAAAATCAATTATATGAAAATGGTAACCGAGCAGTTTAAAGAATTTCACGAGTTATTTGCAATGCCTTTTTGTTCTAAAATCCCAATAAGTTTCGAATGACTGAAATGGCAAAAGATATTTTCTTCACTTTTTCAGTCATACAAAAGTCAACACGTCTAAGAACACCTTAGACATTGTACCAACTGAAACGCCGCCTGTATTTTGCCAAAAAGTCATGCGAAACTCAAGACAAGTGGATAACCAGATGCCATGCACAGATTGGTCTCTAATTTCATTATGATTTTGATTTGAAAATCAACAAGGTCGTGTATAATTTGTTTATAGCAATTATGTACCATTTACTCTCAAAACTACGAAAGACAAATTTGCACAAAGGGAATAGTTGTACGAAAGAACATCCACGCCAGAGTTTGGAAATTGAGTCATACGGCGTGTTGTAAACGTATCAACAAGACTATGACTGGCGTTTGACTACTTAGGGACTTTCAAGGCATCGTCTAAGATTTCCAAGTAGTGATCATCAAACCTTTGAATTCTCGCAGCTGTTTCTTTTGGGGTCGGAAAAATGCTTACATGTTTGTTGTACGGTGTAGAACATTAAGACAAAATAATATATATCAATGTGTGTCCGTTGCACACCACACATGGGTGTATATATATATATATATATATATATATATATATATATATATATATATATATATATATATATATATATATATATATATATATATATATATATATATATATATATATGTATATATATATATATATATACATATATATATATATATATACATATATATATATATATATATATATATATATATATATATATATATATATATATATATATACGGCTTCATAAACGTTCGCTAGTAAGAATCAAGTTCTCCAACTGATGATTTGTATCACCCTGTGATCCTGTGATAAACTGGCGGCGTTCAAAACACACCAACTTCTTCCACTACGATTCGTTGCTAAGGAATAACCTCTCGCGGTGTAATTTACCTAGTGTGGATGGATAGAAAGAAGAATCCAGATCTCTGCACAAGTATATTGAAGAAATAAACACAACGAGCCCCCTTTCAATGAATAAATATAAAATTGAATCAGTTTAGCAAAAGAATTTAAATGAAAAGAAATCAATTACATGGTTACGAAAGAAGGAAAAATGTAATAACATGTACTCAAAAAATAATACCAATTTTCTTTACTATTACTATTACTTGTCAGTGACAGAATTAATTCAATTCGTCATTGCCTACGAGATGTGACCTTTGAGTGCAACGATGAGCGACATCATCACCTATCTTATCCGGACATATGATCTGCCGTTCGTCCCTGCTCTGCCAACCTTTGTCTAGTCGTCTGGACATGGACTCTTGCCAGTCGAACCTTGATTTGACTATCGTCCCTAGACCTAGATTTAGGTTCAGAATTTGCTCTTGTACTTGGAATTGGTACAGGAATTTTCAGAGAATCTCAGAAATCTCGGGAGAGGTTATGAAAGCTATTTCCTTTAATGAATAAAATGTCTCGCAATAGACAATAGGTCACATTTCCAAGTATATCTATATTTTTACATTAATTCGGCTCAGAAAACAAAAGCCATAAATTATGTTTCACTCACTTATTCACTAATTCATATGCTTACAACAAGACGGTCATTGCCTGTCCTGACCTTAATTCGGAACACGCTAGTATGGATCATTAAATTCCACTCCACGACTACTTCGTAGGTGCCCGTATTTAACACCGCTTGACTTCTTACATTAAACTATCTAGTAGTGTTAGATTACATATGGCTTAGACCCTCAAATCTAACTATTCTAAAATAGTTTACGTGATCAATTAAATATTACGAACTAATATATGGATATAGACTCAATAATGTCATACTAGACAGAGATTTAAGTCATAAATCTACGAAACGTTACCCATCATTTACTAGTTTTATTTCTTGAAAATTCCTAAGCACTCATATGTATCAAATATTCAATTACATGCAACCTTGTTAATTCTCCAAATGAATTGATAATTAGAAAATCAAAGAATAAAACATCATGATTAACATTTCACTAAAACCCTGCAAAATGAAATGATGCATACATGCTCATAACATCAATACATTTGCAAGTCAATCAACAAATGAAATAGCATATTAAAATCATCAAACTAAGATTGAATACCTTTTGCCGTTTCTTATTCGTTTCCAACGAACCTCAAATGTAGAGTTTGTCTACTTTCTGAGACAACTCTCACATCTTACTGCAATCACGAGAGACGTATTTTCATGTTTTTCGGAGTCGACCTCCTAACTTATCGCAAGAAAGATCGAAGACTGAAGAATTTCTCCAAAGCAAAACCCTTAATTCCTTACAAAGTTACGCCCCAAAATCCCTATTAACCAATCAGAATCGACTGTTTCCTGAATCTTCTCCGTATAATTTTTGATTGTCAAGACAGCTAATCATGCCGTAATTAACGTTCCTTTGAACAATTAATTATTGATAAGCTTCCCCTTTTAACAGGTTAATTTTGGGAAGAGGGTTATGTCATACCCATGTACCATAGCAGTTGATTCAGTCAAATGTCGTCGCGTGGAACGAATTTTCTTTGACGTTCAGAGATGAAATGAAACTAATCATATAACTGTCTCTAGCCCTTTCTACTTTAAGTAAGTTGACTTTGATAAAATTCCTTTAACCAATGTTTCTAAGAGTTTTCAAAATTCGACACATCACACACCCCGTGTAATCTTTTCATTGCAACTGAAAAATCATGTTTTGCTCTAGTAGTAACGTGTGCTGAAATGTGTATATACGACGAACCTTTTCGTGAGGTTGACGTAAAAAGCGCCTGGACAGGAACGTGGATGCGTGTGGAATAATTTCATGTTGTCGATTATGACTACTAAATGCTAGATGCTTGTTATATTTGACAAATTCCAACCATAAAACCACACCAAAAAACTATGAATCGAACTGATGAATTGGTTTCTGCTTAAACATAAGTCCCCTATAAAATTGCGCGTGCGTAAGATCATCAAATCGTCAGTCAGTTTTTGGAGAAAGTGCATTAGATTATCTAAAATAAACGAGAGCAACTTCCCTATCTCGACGCTGTACCACCCAGAAATGCCCTTTAGTATACAAAGGTGAAACTACCAAGAAAGAAATTTTGAGAAGACACGTTTGCCTGGAAAGATAAATAGAATAAAATATGATTCACCAATCTAAGCAAAATTTTATGAAGTCGAATGATGCTGTACTATGCAACCAAAGTGATGATGTGTCTGCGACAAGAGCGATACAGCACGCACGCGCTTCACTTTTCAGTGTGATAATATCCTGCCCTTTGGATCAATGACGTTCATTCACGCGCTCATAAGCCGCTCTTGGCAAGCCAAGCTTAATGTGAAACAGGAATAAAAGAAAAACGTTCAAACGGTACGTAAAGCCATGATACTCAAATTTCCAAGAAGTCCAATGAAAGTAACTGAAAGTGATTATCAATGATAAGCCGATTTAGCAGACGTTTCTTTCTTGTCTTCGTACAATCGATGATACAAATAAGTGGTTTGTGTCATTGCTGTGTTTTCAGGATCAACTAGAGTGATACTTCTCGCTTCAAAAAATAGTTGAGAATTAACGCCAGCATCAAATATCGTTTGAAACAAACTGGTCGACGCGGTCTACGATGGAAGACTGACTAATTGTTCGAATTTGTATATACACCGTATCAAATCAAATTCATAAAACTGCACATTCATTCTTTTGCTGAAACAAAAACAGCTGTCTTGGATGTTTTAAGAGCGTATTTGGAGATATTTTGTACACGTCAATATGCTCCAAAAGATACCAACGTGTACCACGCCTGTCGAACGTTTACAATCATCAGAACGATCAATGTGTCAGATCCGCCTAAAAAGAATAAATTAAGTGACGTGTTTGATTGATTGCTTGGAACATTAGAGTCATCCAAGAGGCAAAATGTTCTTGCACAGGAGCATGTATTCGCATCTGAAGATCAGCATACAGTTTGTAACAGGATATCTACCTAAGTAGACGAATACATTGTTTCTTGTCCCAGAATATACGCGTTGACGTTACGACCTATATGTAAATTGGAAGATTTTTTTAAAAAAAAGCCACTGGACAAAAATTCTTTTGAAAAGGTTTGCTTCCTGAAAAGATTTTGGTGATTATGATAGCCTTCTTCAAAGTGAACACAAATATAGTTTCAGATTGACTGTATCACATAACAATTGTGAGAAGTATGATATTAAGTTTCATTGATTACAACGTGTTTAATCGCAAATTTCTGACACGCTGCATAAGTTTAATGGGTTAAAAGTGTTCTGCTCCTGATTTTCGTTTGTACTCAGTGTCCGTTCCATCTCGTTGCAGTGTCCAGCAATAGCCATCCAGCATTGATGGATTCCTGTTGTCCTGATACTGTTTTCCATTGTGGCAAAATCCTGGTGAAACCTTTCACTGTGTTCGTCACTGACTTCTCCAAGATTTGTGGGGAAGAAGTCCATGTGTGAAGGAAATGAATCTTCAGTGACTTGTTGCACTTCATGGTTTTGTATGCTTTAAGAAATTTGGCAATTAGCTTAATGTAGTTTGGTGCTCTGTGGTTGCCAAGAAAATTCTTAACGACATCCTTGAATTCTTTTCAGGCGATTTTCTCTGGCCCCACTAATAGATCTTCGAACCGATTGTCATTGATGACGTGTCGGTTCTGTGGCCCAATGAAAATGCCTTCTTTAATCTAGGCATCAGTTATTCTTGGACACATTTGTCTCAAAAAAAGAAAACCTTCACCTTCCTTGTTCATCACTTTCACGAAATGTTTCATTAGTCTCAGTTTTATGTGAAGAGGAGGCAAACTTAACTTTGATCAACAAGTGGTTCATGTGCCACATTTTTCTGTCACGGAGTGGCCAGTCATTTTTAATGTAATATGACACCTTATCACGGCAGAGCCACTACCTTTAGATTTTCATAAATGTTCCATTTGTACTTTACTTGGTGTACAAATTGTGATTTAACAACAGTTCATTGTTTTCATTTGTTTGTTTCATGTTTGCACCATAGCCAACAGGTGTTGAAAAATGGATCTGGTATTTGAAGACTGTCTTCATGTGGCACTGGTTTTATGACTGAAGGCAAATTGGGTATTCAATTGATTTCTTATTTTTAGCACACAGATCAGAAACATTAGTCAGGTAGTTCGTCACGTGATCATTCTGCTCTCGCATATCATCGGGACAGCAAATGGCACAGCCTTCCGAGTACCTTTGAGCCAAACTCTAAGATCGCTAGCACATCTTGCACAACAAGTGTGAGGAGCTCAGGCCTTGTCTTGATCACCAATCGTAGGACCAAAGTACAGTTCATATGAATTTTTAACAAGTCCAGTCATTGTACGTCTTTGAGGCTTAAGCGTGTGTTCACCACAAATGTTGGCAGAACGTATGACGGCTTTTGCGACATTGGAGAGACATTTCTGCTATCACCACTCGACCTAAGTCTATAACTGCCATTCTTCCAACGTAGCTTACATTAGATAGTGCTATGATTTGAAACAGTCGCAATAAAATACATACAAAATGATATGAACATAATATATAGTCTATCATCTGCGTATGCGCGTTGCTTTTATAGCTTTTTCAGGCAGCATCTATCGAAACTAGGCATGTCCGGACATGCCCAAGCTCTATGAGTTCCACAAAAGTTACGCAACCTGCCCTGAGTACATACCTGGACATACCTGAGCTATAAAAAGCATCGTATAACGTGAGCGAAATATATAGACTTACAATATGACCAAAAATCGCAAATAATTCAGATTTTAAAAAAACGGTTCTTTATATGTTAATTTGAAGGTGATTTTTGTGATCGGCAGACAAAAATCTATAAGATGCACCTAGGATTGTCCAAGAAGTAAACTATGTTTCCCAGAGCAGGTTGAACGTTAAAAGGAACCAACTCTCCCGAATTATAAAAAGGGTGACAACGAAAGATGACAATGTGTGATAATTCAAACGCATTTTCAATCAAAGAATATACAAAGTCCTTTGGAACGTTTGTCCATTATTGGATCCTTGCATCACAACTTCCTCTCTGTAATAAGGACCGGAAGTTATGAAAATGTAATTTTCTCTGGGATCTCTTATTCCATATAATCATTCCATAAGCTACATAAACAAAAACAACAATGCCAGAAGTAGGTATGGTTTGGAAAAGGTGTGTTCTTAACAATCAAATCATCTTTATCTGTCAGATCAGCTTTATAATCTTTAGTTGAGATACATGAACCGTACAAATAAAGACCGTACCAGCGCCAACACCATTCAGAGCAACCTTTTAGAACCGTTGCATAATCATTCTCTTTTGGGATAAAAGGACTCTTCTGAGACACGTACAATCTAACTATAAACAATCAATTGTATATTTAAGATTGCATAGTGACAGTTCTCTCTGGATGTGTTTTCCATTAAGTTCGTTCACTGCAAAATTGGTACAAGCCATTAACACAAGCCATTAACACAAGCGATTAACTCAAGCCATATAACTGGACAAAGCAGCTTACTCAGATGTGGCTTTGATAGAAATTATTCATTCCACCAAGTATTGAATATTACTGAGATCAAGCTGCATTCATCGTTGAAATACTCAATGAACAAATTGAAGAACACTAAGACAAAAATGATCTACATGTTTACGAAACGAAAACGCCAACGCCTGCCAAAACCTGACGAGTGTGTCTGACGTGCGGATTCGTGAACGATATTATTTTAATGACCAACATCTCGTTGATGTGATTCTAACAATGTTTAACGATAAGTTTAGCTAGACAAAGAGCAAAACTAACGTGACTGATCGGCTACATTCATACCTGTTGCCTAATACTTGTTTATAGACATAAAAACCATGGATTCACATTTTTCATTTTCCCAAAACCTTTCATACGACCATTAGTTATGAAGATATTGTTTAAGTGGGTTTGATTGTAACCCAGACCAAGACAGTAACTGGAACGGGAGGGGAGCATTTTCATTTAATAAAGTTGGGACTCTCAGAGTGTAACTTCAGTTTATACCAGCCTTCAAGTGAATGTGAACTTGTTTGCGGTATTCGATAATACCCTGAAATCACAAAACAAAATGTTGTGTGAAGTATTAAAACAGTGAAAGACGAAGCCATGGAGATATACGATCAAGAAAAGTCACTGTATCAGTCACACATTCAGCATCAAAGGAGCTGTGGAGAAGAAAAATGTAGTGAACATGTTGTGTCAGGTGACCTGAACGGGAACAACACTCAGTTGAAAGAATCACATTCCAGAGTGGATTGCAATGGCTGTCAAATCGATCTTTCTAATAAAAAGACAAGTGTTTAATCATGAATCATAAATAAAAGTTGAATAATTATATGGCAGATGCATCAAAGAGTGGTATAACGACTCAAGCGACGATTTGAAACCTCCATTGACTCCTACGGAGACTAAACGAATCAAAGCTCTCTTGCTGTGGAATACCAATACGTTCCGTTCTTCGGCTGACTGAAAGGACCAGTGAAAGAAATAGTATAATGCGATATTATTGCTTACCTGTGAGTCCCTATGAACTTAATTACCTCTTGGCCTATAGTTCGTTTATAGCTCCCTGGAATTCATTAGTGGGTGTACTAAGGATGCATGTCTAATTGAAAATAAAGTCATTCGAACTTATATCGTAAGCATTAATGACAGTCGTCGACCGGGAACTCGTTGTCACAGTCATCTTTCCCAGCAACCACGGCGTAGAATTTTTTGATTGCTATGAATTATCTCCAATCGAAGAAGAGATAAAGAACTTAATGAGAAGGAATGCGGCAGTCATCCAGTTCAGTTATGTGAGATTTCATGGATCCGATTTGATAGTATGTGAATACTATTGTGCGTACTTTTCTAAGTCAATGAAGTCTTTGACTTCAGTCAGACTATTTACTTTTATTTAAGATGCTTCTATTGTTATGATGTTATATCTCCTCACACAGTAACACAAGAAGGATAGGACGGAAAATACCGATGATATTTTTGTTATTATACTGTTGTATCTCCTTACACAGTAACAAAACAAAAGGATGCGACGGAAAATACCGACGATGTTTATGTTGTTATAATATTGCAGCTCCGTACGCCATAACACAGTGACATATGAGCCCAATATCTTTATTATCGCGTAGAAATTCATCCAATCATTTTCTTTTAAAAACAAGGCAAAAATGAAGCGGAACGAAATTTCTGCACACGCTAAGCATCGCTCACATCAAACTCATATGTTTATTTAGAGTCGTGATCTCATCAAAGTATGCATACATTATTCCCAGCGATGATATTTTAATGGCAAGGCATGTTAATTAATCTGAAAACGTTTTTAGCGGTTGTTGAAAACATACATGCGTGTAGGCCCTAGCCAAACATAAAATAATTACATTATTTATAACCGTGTCTGAATTCTGGCACAGGTGGTGAAGTGACAAGTCATTACAGTTGCAGGAAAGTTTGGTCTTGACGCACTACATTGGCGTAATTAATCATTGTTTGTAAAATAATCTTTTGACCCACTTTAATTAATAATGAATAGTTCAGTAGCCAGTAGCCATAATTATTGACAAATTCCTCACTTGGTAGGCCTTTTTTCCCGAAGACTGGTTAGCGTGTGTGTGTGTGCGTGCGTACATATATATATATATATATATATATATATATATATATATATATATATATATATATATATATATATATATATATATATATATATATATATATATAACACTGGCTTTTTTATTGAGATGCATCATGTGTCAAGTTCACCATTACCAAAAATAATTATAAAAGTTGGAACAATGCCAAGAATAATAATGATGTGGTCATAATGTATTTAAGCAGTGATACAAGTGGAAACCTTAACAACAGGAGTCTGACTTTTTATCCATAGAGCACGATGAAATTTCTGACATGAAATCACCTTATCGGTATTATCAATTAACACAAAGAGTGCAATCGTGACTGCTACCCTCCGCTATATTGACTTTTTCATGCATCTTTTATCGCTTCAGAATCACAAAAAGACTGAAAAACTACATATATCCAGTCAAAAGACAGTAACGTACCAACGCATCACTCTCTGACGACCATCGACATCAATA
>JAEAOA010001492.1:2082500-2112500 GCA_016746295.1 Potamilus streckersoni | reverse complement strand
CAGGTCCTTGGGAATGCGGCTTGTATCCATTCTCCTGACGTGGCCGAGCCATCGAAGAAGCCTCTTGCTGAGGATGGTGAACATGCTATTAATGCTGGCCCGTTTCAGAACCTCTGTGTTGGGTACTTTGTCCTGCCACTGGATGTGCAAAATGCGCCGCAGGCATCTCAGATGGAAGTTTTTGAATTTCCTTTCGTGGCTCGTATAGGTGGTCCATGCCTTGCTACTGTAGAGGAGTGTGCTGAGCACACATGCATGGTAGACACGCAGTCTTTTCTTCTCAGTGAGGTTGAGATTGTTCCAGACCCTCTTGTTCAGTTTTGCCATAACTGCTGATGCCTTAGCAATCCTGCCGTTCACCTCAGAATCAATGGAGAGCGAGCTGGAGATGGTGGACCCAAGGTATGTAAAGTTCTCAACAACATCAGGGTTGTACCTATCAATGGTGATGGTTGGAGTGGAGTCTACATCCTACGCCATGAGATTCGTCTTCTTCAAACTGATGGTCAGTCCGAACTCTTTACAGGAGTGGGAGAAGCGACATACCAGCTGCTGAAGTCCTTCTTCCCTATGTGATGTCAGAGCTGAATCGAGAGCAAAGAGCAATTCACGGACGAGAACCTCTATGACTTTGGTCTTTGCACGGAGACGTTTGATGCTGAACAGTTTGCCATTTGCTCTGGTGTGAATGTACACTCCCTCGCTGCAGTCCATGCAGGCATATTGGAGGAGTACGGAGAATAAGATGGCAAAAAGGGTTGGCGCAAGTACACAACCCTGCTTGACTCCATTGCTGACTGGGAAGGCCTCTGATGTTGCGCCGTTGAGGCAAACTGTGCATTGAATGTTCTGGTGAAACGATGTGATGACAGCGAGCAATCGAGGGGGGGCAGCCTACATTCTTCAGGAGTTTGAAGAGTCCGCTCCTGCTGACCAGGTCAAACGCCTTTGTCAAGTATATGAAGGCAATGTAGAGGGGCATTTGCTGCTCATGACACTTCTTCTGCAGTTGACGTTGGGAGAAGATCATATCTACAGTTGACCGGCCAGCTCAGAAGCCACACTGGGATTCTGGGTATATACGGGAGGCTAGGGTCTGCAAGTGTACCAGTGCGACACGTGTGAAAGACTTTCCGACGATAATGAGGAGGGAGATGCCCCGGTAGATGATAACAGTCGCTGCGGTCTCCTTTGCTTTAGTACAAAGTGATCATGTTGGCATGTCTTGGGGGATGTGACCTTGTTTCCAACAGAGGCAGAGGAGTTCCTGCAAGGGCTAGAGTAGTGCCAGTTTCCCGTTCTTGAGGATTTCAGGTAAAATGCCGTCGCTCCCAGGGGCCTTCCCACAAGCAAGACAGTCGATGGCTTTACTTAGCTCTTTCATGGAGGGCGGACTGTCTAGTTCATCCATGATTGGCAGGTCTGGGATGGTGTTCAGGGCAGTATTGGTGACGACGGTTTGGGTTGCATACAGTGCGTGATAGTGCTCAACCCAGCGTTGCAGCTGTTTCTCCTGGTCTGTTATGATTACTCCTGTCTTGGACGTGATGGGGGCGGTATTGAGAGATGGAGAACCTGTCGCCTTCTTGATGCCATCGTACATGCCTCTTGCATCTCCACTATCAGCAGCTGTTTGTATGCTATTGCAGAGATTCAGCCAATAGTTGTTTGCGCAGTGTCGGGCAATCCGCTCTGCATTTTTCTTGGCAATCCTGAGGGCTTGTAGTGTAGTAGGGCTAGGCGCAGCCTTGTAAGCCAGAAGGGCTTTCCTCTTCGCCTCCGTAACTGGCTCCATAGCCTCCCTGCTGACCTCATTCCAGCCGGCATTTTTTCCGCTCCATCTTCCCAAAAAAGAGAAAAGAAAACTTTGAGTTGTACACAGTGTCTCGGAAGTGGGACCACATGGAGTCTATGGTGTGATCATATGTCGTTTTGGTGAGAGATTCCTGCAGCTTGCTGAAGAACTGCTTCGTATTCTCTGGTTTGTTTGCACGGCATGTATTTATGCGTGAACGAACTTGCTTCTTAGCGTGGTGATGCTTCTTGGGTGTTATTCACACCTTGCTGGCCACCATGGAGTGGTCCGTGTTGCAGTCGGCGTTGTGGTAGCTGCGAGTGAGGAGGACGCTGTCCATATTCGTACGCCTTGTGATGACAGGTCTAATTGGTGCCAGTAGCGTGAACGTGGATGTCTCCATGACACCTGGTGAATTTCTTGCATTTGAAGTAGGTGTTGGTCACGCATAGGCTGTGTGAACAGCACATCCTCAGCAGTCGCTGACCGTTCTCATTGATCGTTCCCCTTCCATGAGTGCCGTGACTGCTGGACCAGGCCTCGTGGTCAGCTCCCACTCTAGCATTGACGTCTCCTAGTATGTAGAGCCCTTCAATGTTGAGGATACTGGATATTACTTGATCCAAAGCCTCATAGAACTGGTCTTTCTCCTCTGGGGTGGAGTAGAGTATTGGGGCGTACACGCTGAAGATGTTGACTGGGCCTGAGAATGTTGACAGCCTAAGGGTTAGGATCCTCTCAGTGCCTGTTGATGGAGGCTCAATGAAAGCTATGAGCGTGTTCTTTACAGCGAAGCCTACACCACAATGTCTAGGTTCATTGGAGGACTTTCCATGCCAAAAGAAGGCACCCCTGAGGGTGCCGATGTCAGCTCGTCTGGTCTGATGAAGGTCGGCAATGTCGACATTCAGTCAGGAAAGTTCCCTGTCAATTACGGCAGTCTTCCGTGCATCTTCAGTTTGCTGCAGGTCATCGGTAAGTCCAGTACACATGGTCCTGATGTTCCAGCTTGCAAAAGGAGAACTGGAGTCTTTTTGTCTCTTTTTTGAGTCTTCCTGGCGCAGTGACTTTAGCCTACTTGTCGAGAACGTTCCCTACGCTTCACGCACCCAGTGAAACAGGTAGGCCATGGCGGGATAGCACCTTACTGTCTGAGTTTTGCCCAGCTTGAGACGAGTGGTAGCTATCCAATGAGATATGGCAGTCTCTCCCACCGTCGGAAGCAACCCCTTGCGCTAAGCTCTACGCCAATCGAGCTATTGCTTATAACCGGTAAACTGCTGCTTCCCGTGTTGTAGCGACACCTTACAGCGACGCTAGAGTCTCCTCTCCAGTTGAGCTACAAAGCCTGGGCAGGGTAGTATGGAGAATCAGCTGTTGTCCATGCAGCAGATCCCCCCTCTCCATGCAGCTGGTGTTCCCAAGAGAACGGTTAATGCCGATACAACTTGGCACCAACAACATCGCAGGAGTCGCCGGAATGGCATTGATGTCAGTGTCAGACCGCCTTATGGACTCCGTGTCCGGATTTTCTGTAGGGGTTTACTCCCTTAGCCTTTCACATGAGTAGGTAAAGCCGCAATGCAGCGGATGTTTGGAATCCGTTTTCCTTCTCCTAGATGAGCAACCATCCCCATCCAAGGTTTACGAGCCTCATCTACCCGAAATATATATATATATATATATATATATATATATATATATATATATATATATATATATATATATATATATATATACGCACAGTAACATTTTGACAATTCATTTACCCGATTGTGCACTGTTACGACCCTGTAGTTAAATTACGTGTGTCTTGAAATTTGAATTTGAATTCTTTCTAATTATACACACACATATATATATATATATATATATATATATATATATATATATATATATATATATATATATATATATATATATATATATATATATATATATATATATATATATATATTTCATTTTTGTTTCTTTTTGATGTCATTAAATATAATTTTTATTATTATGATGATTACGTTCTCAGGGTCCGATATTTTGTTAATTTAAAACGTAAATTTGACTCGCCTAAGCACGAGTTTTGCATGACGGTTTTGTCGTATTATTTTAAAAGTCGGAAATAGCTACGTAAATGATTGGCTGTGACCGCGGGTCATTACTGATAATACTTTTTGACATTCTATACTTCGATGCGGCTAGATTTCAAAATCTTTATGATTTCTTCATGCTCGTACGTGGGATGACGTATTAGTTTGTTTTAAATGTTCAGGTACTTGCGAACTAGTCTATGTCATATTTTAACATCTTAGAGAGTCACACCATGATATCTTAAAAGATTTATAATACCTTGAAAAGAAGGTATTCATTTGTGCTGGAAAGAGTTGTTCGTTCGTACGTATCAAGAATAACGTGTTTTGTTATTGACGATAGCTGTATTTCATCTACCTTCTAAATAATAATTTCTTTTACCTGGAGAACTACACAACTGGTTTTGGACAAAGACTTTGCCAAATTGGAACAAAACAATACAAATTGTAATTCACAGTAAGAATTCTGGACATTTGTCTTAACCTTCGTCTGACGTCATCATCCGCCATCTTGGAACGGAATTGAGATTCAGACTTCGTCAACTTCGAACTGTTTATTCACAAGACTTATGAGTTTTTCACAATTTTAAGACAATTTTTTGGATCTTCTTTGTAAATCATAAGTGTTGTTTCACATTTTTACCTTTTCACCGTGTTTTCTAGGACAATAATTTTTTTCGTCAGGGGGGTAAAATTTACAAAGCTTGCTGATCTCATGCATAACAGCACGGCATCATGAGAGAGATCTGCTTCACACAACGGAATAAAAGACCTATTCGGGGTTCTAATATAATTGACACGAATACACTCGTCGTCAAGGTATAAAATGAGATCAAAAGCCCGGTCGCAGAACACTTCTCCTCCCCTGGCCACACTTTCAGTGATATAATACTTATCGCTATTGCTAACAACCACAGCTGGAGTTCCGAAACCAGGAAGGAAAAGGAATCATACTGGATACGCCGCCTTAGAACATTGAAACCAAGCGGTCTAAACCAAGAAGACTAGAAAATGAAAACTATGCACTAGTAGAATTTAACATTTTCTAAATCTTCTTATTATCCTTCAATTTTTACTATAAGAATAACCGGTATAGAATCAAATATCCGGGATATAATCTGCGTTACATATGTATACAAAGACAAAATAGATGTCGCTTTGGCTTGTAGACTTTTAGGGAATTATACAACGTTTTCAGTTTCCGCAACTAGTCTATACAAGCTGGTTGTATTTATAGTTTTAGCACATGTGAAGACAGAAATGTAGAGGTTTACAAACACAACGTTTTTGTGTTTATTTGTTTGTCATAACTATGTGTTGTATTTGCCTTTGAAAAAGACTCATTAAGAGTCGAAAGCGCTTAGACTAGTTAGTTACTAGTTTCGTACTGTTCGTCGTCAGTTTATTGCATATATATATATATATATATATATATATATATATATATATATATATATATATATATATATATATATATATATATATATATATATATTTCGCTCGTGTGATACAGCACAGACTATTTATATTTGTATAAAGCACGTCTACATCTATAATGCAGAGAATTATAAAGTAAAACTTATACTGTTAGAGAATTATAAAGTAAAACTCTTACTGTTAGAAAGTAAGTAACCAATCTCTCTCTCTCTCTCTCTCTCTCTCTCTCTCTCTCTCTCTCTCTCTCTCTCTCTCTCTCTCTTTACTTTAAAAAATAAAGTTATAAGCATCACTAAAATTTCATACCTTGCACAACAAAAAAAAGTTCAGATCGAAACTAATTTTGCATAGTAATTAATAAATTACTCTCTAAGAATATTAGAACTAGTCATGGCTTGGACTCTGCAATTAAATTTAATGGTATTTTTTCATTTTCTTGTCATTTATTAATATGTATATTAATATTTAATACCAGGTAAACTATTTTACTTATCCTTTTCTGTACTGCTTGTTTTTATTCCCACCCCGAGTAATCTAAAGCATTTTAAATGATACAATTTTAGGGATACTTAGTGAACTAAAATGGATGCAAACTAATTTAATTTGCTTTTGCAATGTACTTCTAAATACAGTTTATATTCGGTTCTATACTGTTCAATTATGTAATATCTTCAGATAATCAATTCAAATACGGTAATAAATAGTGTAAAACTCTTACTGTTAGAAAGTAAGTAACCAATCTCTATCTCTCTCTCTCTCTCTCTCTCTCTCTCTCTCTCTCTCTCTCTCTCTCTCTCTCTCTCTCTCTCTCTCTCTCTCTCAATTCAACACAGTGTCAGTTTTCTTTCTTTCACTCATTCCTCCCTTCCTTCCTTCCTTTATTTGTTTTTTTCTGGATCATATACACTGTGATGAAATTGTGTTTTAAATATATTCTCAAAACAGGTATGTTTTATCTACTTGTAATCTGTTAAACAATTTTTATATCAATAGAACAACAGTTATATTCAATAACATGCACCATATTTTAACAGCGGAAATTACAAAACGTTTCTTAAAATCCGGCCTATTGCCGATTCATTATTAACAGATTGGTATCTTATCTTCGTCATAATGCATTATTATTGAAATAATCTAGACAAGGACGAGGTATATCGAAAACTGACAATAATTTTGCGAAGATAAAACATCCACACGTACGACGTACGTGAAGACTGGCCGGCAGTCACAAAAAGGTGTCAGACGTACGCGAAGACTGGCCGGCATTCACAAAACGGTGTCAGGCATAAGTGAAGACTGTTCGGTAGTCACAGCACTATCTCAAACACGAGTAAATTCTGCCTTGCAGTCACATTGAGCCCTCTTTCCAGCAGTGAGAAAATCGATTTTGGTGAATTCTGGCCAGTAGTCATAAGACTTTCTCAGACGTTTAGTCCATTCTGATCAGTATTCTCATAACTGTATCAAACATAAGTGAATTATTGCTGTACTTAAAATACTGCCTCAGATTTTAGCAAACTCTCTCCAGTAGTCACGGAACTGTCTTGGACTTTAGTTAATTCTCTTCAGTAGTCACAAAACCGTCTCAGACTTTAACGAATTCTTGCCAGTAGTCACAAATCTGTCTCTGACGTTGGTGAATTCCAGCCAGTAGTCACAAATCTGTCTCTGACGTTGGTGAATTCCAGCCAGTAGTCACAAAACTGTCTCTTACGTTGGTGAATTCAAGCCAGTAGTCACAAAACTGTCAGGCGTTAGTGAACCTGGCTAGTAGTCACAAAACTGTCTCAGACTTTATCCAGTTCTTGCCATTAGCCACAAAACTGTCTCACACTAAGTTATCTCTCTACAGAAATGTAAAACTGTCTCAGAGCTTAGTGAACTTTCTTCAGTAGTCACAAAACCCATCAAATTTAAGTTAATTGTTCTAATAGTCATGGAACTATCTCCGGCGTTAGTGAACCATATTCGGTTGTCACAAAACTGTCTCAGATGTTAGCGAATTCTTGCCAGTAGGCATTCTACTGTCCCATCCTTTCGTGGATTCTTGTTAGTAGTTATAAAACTTTTACAGACTTTATTTATCTCTGTCCGATAGTATACAAAACTGTCTCAGACATGATTAAATTCTTCTCAGTAATCACAAAACTGTCTCACACATGATTAAATTCTTCTCAGTAATCACAAAACTGTCTCACAATTTAGTGAATGCCTTAATCATAATACTATCTTATACTTAGTTAATTCTGACCATTGGGAACAGAACTAACTCATACTTTAATGACATCTGGCCATTACTCACAAGACTGACTCATATTTTAATGACTTTCGGCCAGTAGTCACAAAACTGTTTTAGACATCAAGAAATTATTTCTGGTAGTCTCAAAACATCTCTTGGGCTTTAGAAAATTCTGGTCACTAGTCCCAATACTGTCTCAGACTTAATGAATTCTTTCCAGTAGTCATAAACCTGTTTCAGAGTTTAGTAAACTCTGATCAGTATTCACAAATTCAAGTTATGCCTCAAGTTCACAATTTAGTATATTCCCTTTCTTAGCTTTGAAGTTGACCGAGCAAAGAAAATTAGGAATTTTATAAATACAGTCTTTATATTCATGATATATACATTTTGTGAGTATTTTGTTTAGAGTTTTGAGTCTGGGTTCAAAATTATTTCTCAAACAGATTCGAAACCACAGACTTGGTCTTAAAACCTGCTGGATTACGATGTTTGTTTAATCACGGTACGTACTAGCCAGACTAGTTTGCAACGTAATGGTTGATAATTGTGAGAGCAGACACTTAAGATACACCATGTCTTTTCCGCATAGATTCCAGTTCATGATTATAAGACCATTCCGTTCCTTTGGTATTCGATATAAATGTGTGTAGTCTATGCGCGTGATTTGTTCAGCAAGAAAAGGTCATTTTAAATTAGATTTCTGGTGTCCATTTTCGTAGCTGAAAAGCGTCCGCATGTACTCTTTGGTAATATATCTTTTCTGCTATTCCTCTTTGTGTATCCACCAATGGCGATAGTGTGTCATATTTAAATTTGTTTTTAAGCATTCTGTTAACGAATTTAGTTTTAAAATTTGAATTTGTTGTTTATCTTTCTGTTTTGTAATATTATATGTATGTATATGTATATATATGTGTGTGTGTTTGTGTGTGCGTGTGCGTGTGCATGTGTGTGTGCACAATTATTGGACAGGATCTTTAGGTTTTACTGGGTAAATTACATATCCATTCAAGTAAGTGGTTTAGTTTAATGGTAAAAGAATTCCGGATTGGAGATTATGCTTTTCGCGCATTGTTGTCTTATTATGCGGATCTACATTACTTAAAGCTTAGCTTCATTTATTTCTAGGACCAGTCTGAACATCTCTCTGCCATTTCCTTCATGTCGAGAAATAATCTCATATATAACTCTATGAATGCACGTAAATTTGATGGTTATGGTGCGTAATCGATCTTCGGTCATAAACTATATAACAGAAAGAAGAAAACAAAAGTTTAGTAAACTCAACAAACAATTAAGTTCTCTACATTGCAAGGTGAAACATTTTGGAGAAACTTGCAAAATTGTGAATTAAATCTCAAATAATCCTAAATGTTCTTCCACAAGTATAAAATTATAGATTGCTCCACAGGAATTCCAATATTGGATATGCTGATGTACCTGCCAATAGTCTTGAATCGGATGAATGATTTTGATGTAGTACAAGGATCCAATCTAGATTGTCTGTGAACGAACTCAATAATCACAAAATAGAGTTTTAGTAAAAACTAGTCAACGAGCACTTTGCAATTCCAACTAATAAATAAATGATTCGTATAAAGTTATATATGAACACAACAGTAAACATTTCCGCAACTGAATATGAAACGGGAATGAATATTTTAATTTACCACAACTGTGTTTCAAAACGTAAGTCACAAATATGAGAACGGTGTGGGCAACATGTTCTCTTACATAAAATTTTAGCGTGTAAATAAAGCTAGAGTTTGAAATGAAATATCATTGAAAAGAAATGGTTTTAATTTACACACAAGAAAAACACCAGATATACACAAAAACTCTTTCATCAATTGTCGACAAATGTCAGCCTTAAAATATAAATGAAATATACATAACACCTCCTGTCACAAAGAAAACGAAAGATTTATACAATAAAGATTTAGATTTCTTTTACATATTAGTCAAATATACATATGATAATACCATAATTAAAATCGTATAGACAATTGTCGTATAAATGACACAACATATACATAATATAAATAAAGCAATATTGTGCTTCTGTACACGCAAAAGTGCATCAGATTTCAGATCAGATTATCTTTATATTTTGATCTGTGTAATGTCAATGGCTTAATCCTTCAGCATCAAATTATACCTTAGTAATCGTTAATGAAAGTAAGGCGGTTATTATAACTGAATCCAATAATGGGAAATTTGAACTAAGATACACTTTAAAGTGTTTCAAAGCAAACATCAATGTCAAATATTCTTTCTCGATTATGGAATGATTTCCCTGGTGCTTCTTTAATATTTTTTGTTTAAGTAGAAAAATATAAAACCTGATAATCGACACCATTTTTATCTTCTTGAATCGATACTCTACCAACTACAATTTCACTTGCATCAACAGCCATTTGAAATAATTGGCAGAAATTTGGAGCTGAAAGAACTACTGAACTATTAAGTATGGCTTTTAATTTATCTAAAGTCTCCTGACATTTGTCAGATCAATAAAAAAAGAAGATTAATATTGGAATCTTCATTAGAAAGACGTTTATCTTTAAAAAAACCTGAATGTCCAAACACGAGTTAGAAAGGCCTAAAACCTACTGATTCTTGAACACATTCCCTAACAACAAACAACAGCAATGACCAAACTCATCCCAAGCAAATCATGTATCAAAGCAATATGACCCAGTCATATTCTCCAAAGCTTGATGAAACCTTTTTAAAGACCTTGACCTTTTTCTGGTATAATGCACAAGAGATACATTTCCTAATTCATGCATAACTTTTTGGAAAATTCAGGACATAAAATATTATCAGACTAGAGAGATTTGTAAAAAAAAATGTAAATATTAGTTTGGATTTAAATTTTTAAAAAGAATTGCGTATGGAAATCTTGTTGTCGCATACATTGTGATTAATGACTATTGGCTTCCTAACTTGGTCTTATGTAAAACATTAATGTTCTTCCAATGCAGTAATAGGTTGTAGTCGAGTCTTAGGCATCTTCCGGAATTATTCCCTGATCAACATCCTTCGAAAGAGCTATTTTTGCTTTACACCTGTTAAAAGCATGATATAAATTGGGGTTTTCAATCTCCACAGGGTCAAACTTTTGATCCACAAATGGCTTGTCAGTCATAGGTGTGTGAATCACAACCCAGCCTCCAGCTGGGTCATTTCCTAGTAATATACGAATACTTTCAAATGGTTAGGAAGTCATCGTTCCAACAGTCTAGACTAAGTCTATTGCCAAATCGACAAAATGGAGAAGAACATTAACAAAGCCGCACTCTACAACTTGAATAAGAACACTTTCAGTAGAAGGAAACTTCTCAACCAAGGCTAAATACTTGATAACAAAAGACTCTAACAAGCTCGTGTGTCCCTTAGTTGGCAAAATCACAAATAAGCGATATAGAACCGTCCGACATGATTGATTCATAATTCTTGAAAAGAGAATTCGACTGTTGTTTGTGTGACACAAGCGATGTATTGAATTGATTTAAAAAATAATGACCATGATCTCTTTGAAATAAGAGGTTTTTGGCATAGTGCTAGGTTTAGTCTGTTGCTTATTTTTGCTTATTTTTGTAACCTGTAGCAATCCAATCACGTTCCACTTCTTCTTGCAATAAGTGCATGTAGAAAAATATGAGGATTTATAATCCATCTTATAAGATATTTAGTTGCTAAAGATTGTGTCAGACTGATATTTGGAAATACTCCTATGAGGCTGAGATGTGCTTTACCAAAAACCTGCTGAAAAAAAGATTTTCTGACAATTGACACTTTGTGAGTCAAGGAATAGTTATCAGCTGTACGATTAGCATCTTCAGAAAGTTTATACCTTTAACTCATCATACATTAGTTTGAGTCAAATATTATTGTTAGAGGTGGCGAATTAGATCAGATATTTTTCTCTCTGGACATGACGGAAAATTAAGAGGATGTACAAGGTACTTCCACGATTTTATATTATGTATCGTGATATCAAATGGCATATTATTAGACAAATCATTATATTCTCCTATTGTGATGGAAAACATTGTATGTAAATTCAACCTTTTAACTCCTGTAAGTTAATATATAAAAGAATGTTATTGTAACATCAATTAATGGATGCCAAATGTGGTCAAATATTAGATCAATATGTATTCAACTACTAAATGTATTATTGTATTAGCTTTTGAAACCTATTAAGTAATTTTCAGATAAAACATATCGAAAATGAGCGAATCTATGCATAAAATGATTATAAATGTCGCTGAACGAAATAACTTAAACAGGAAATCTGGACTAGGCACACGCAATGGTCCATTATAATGCCAAAACTGGCGTTTAATGGTTTTAAATTTATTGCGTTATTTTATCCATCGGGATGTAACTAGTACAATCACTTACCATCAAGCTATAGCGATTTCTCTCCATTAAGGTAGACTCTTGTGGTCTTCGAATGGACTAAACTGTTCTTCATCGGGTGACATTGAAAAGTATATTACATCATTAACAAGATCGTACCAATGAAGTGTGAATATTTGTTTATGATTGCGTAGGACGTGTCAGCGCTTTTCATCTACAGTGGACAACTTTAATCTCAGACTTAAGTTTGATGATTTTCTAATTTGATTGGGTTATTAAATATTTTTGGATGTGCTTCGCAAAGCCATTTATACTGTGAATGATGTGGTATAGTGGGTCACTTTAGCAACAATGGGACTCTAATATCAAAACAGAGTTTGCATTTTGGCAACAATGAAAATTTAACATGGGAGTGGCACCTTTGGGGCAAATGGGAAATGAACATTGGTGACGTCATGGGGTATATAAGGTCAAAATTATTTACATGCTGAAATGAATTCATAGGGACAAAGGGTTGTTCCAGTACATTTTTTCTTCTTCATCTTCTGTTTTATCCTTCCATCTATTTTTAGCTGCAGCTTGTATGAAATTCCTTTGAAAAGCTCAATATTTATTTATAGCCTAAACTTGTGTGACGTTCCTGTTTAAAAACCCTAGTATCTATTCATAGTTATAACCTGTGGAAAATTCAAAGTCTATATTTATAGTCACAAACTTTCTAGCTTCAATGACATAACTGTATTCAACACAAGGAAATAATTCCTTTCGTCTATTTTTATCTCCAACGGGTGGGAAATTTCTTTGGAAAAGCCCAATCTCTATTTATGGCCTTAACATGTATAACGTTTCTATTTAGAATACCTAGTATCTTTTTATAGCTACAATCTGTAGAGAAACCTAGTTTCAAATTTTCAAAATCCAATGACCTCACTTTACTCAACACTACGATTGCATTTCCGTCTGGCGGTAGCTTTTCGACAGATAATGCGGAAAGAGAAGGAGAACTCTTTGGTGTCCACACAGCAGTCGACAAAACCTGTCTGGTTCCTGCTGCTGTTGTTGCTGATGCTATTATATTACTAATATTAATACCTTAGTCCTTTTGTGGACACGGTACTAACAGGAGTCTATCTGTGTTACTGGAGCAGCCGGGTGTGATTCACACCCGGCTCTTTTTTCGCCTAAAATTAAAATTTCTGAACATGTTTTTTGATATATTATGAAATAAATTGAGTAGTCCTCTTATTTAATACTGGAATAATCGCAAATCATTGTAGAAATAGTGGTAAAATCTCGTTTACCTTTCTTATCCAATATTTTTGTTTTGATCGTCTGTCATATTAGTTCAAATAATGCCTACTTCCGTTCTCAGCCTCGTTTATTTGTGTGCCATATAAGGACCTTAATGCCTTATTTGGAAAGGTAAACAGATCGTAGTAAAAAACAAATGGCGCAGATTAAGTCGGAAATTCTGCTCATTAAAAATAAATACGGTTTACCGGTGACTTTAAAATTGCACCAAGAAGCAATTATTTTCTCAATAAAACCATATTCCACAGTTTATGCAAGTATCCTTTCTCCATCTCGCGTTATGTCATTCTACAACTAATACCATAGCGTAGAATATCCATATATCGTCTGGCAAGCCTTATGTAGAAAAGGGGTCACGGCGAGAGTCTCGCGTTATCTGTCATGGTGGACTCGGTTTGGTTAACATTACGCCAATTTATTCTACCGTGCAAGTGCTTAAATAAATTCAAAATAAGCCAAACTTCTTTGACAAAATGATTAAACTTATTTAGTAGATTTCTAAAATAATTTGTTTCTGACTTAGGTGAAGATTTTGTTTGTTCCATTACATGATATGGGATCAGTTCGTAGCCTCAACCACAACAAAACAAGTTGAGGCTACGACATCGTAGCTAATGCTATTATAGTTGCTGTTCTCTCTGCTGTTTCTGAAGTCTGTACTTTTCCGTCTACTCTTCTTGTTCTGCTTAGATTTCTGATATGAAGAGTTCCTCTATCAGGTCTTTGGTAATTTTCAGCATCCTGACATTCCCTATCTCTTCAGGCATCGTTATCAGATTTTGCCTGACACTGTAAATTCACGTCACCTTGGTTCAGTTTGACTAATCTTGAAGGCATCTTCGTAGGTGGATGAATCAACAAAGGACTGACTGACTGACTGACTGATAATCGTTATAGTCATGTATGCACTTTCGTACTTTATGACTGGTTAAAGCCCTGAAAAAGACTAGAGGCCCCCCCCCTCCTTTCGAGGCAGAGCTCTCACATGTCCTAGTGCTGGACACATGTTTTGCCCCGGCGCATTGGACTTATTTACCCCCTTGGATGGCTCATAGCCATAGCCAGATGTCACTTTTCAGTGGCATTGTTATCCAGGGAGGCACTTAGCCCTGGGCTAGGCTTTTGGCCATGGTGCTTGGCCTTTTCGAGACCATTAAGACCTTTGAACTTATAGAGTATTCATCATTGACAGACTCCAGATCGCAGCCATGCCAGCCACAGGAAAAGGCAAAGGCAAAGGAAAGGGAAAGGGCAGTACCTTGAAAGCCACCACCGCAGGATTGCAGTTCGTACCCCAGGTCCACATCCACACTAGTAGGCAAACGAAAGTCATAACCTTTTCTCTTTGTGTGGTAGTTTGTGACCAGAGGCGCCCTCCCTCCGTGTTGTTATTTCCTTCCGTCTGTCCTCCTTCTTCTCGTAGTCCCAGTAACCAAGTACGGCGATGAATGTCGTGTACACCTCCACCAGTAGCAAATAATCGTTGTTGTGATTAAGTGATCAAGTGTTACCCGTTGTCTAGTGGGGGTGGGAATCCCTAACTATCTGCCAAACATGTGTAAGACACATAACGTTTCAAATAAACCTGAGTTGTGAAATTTTCTATCATGCTTAGATTTTGTTTGTTTTAGTGTACTATGCGTACTTTTTGTTTCCGAAAAGTATGTCAAATTTGGTGGGTATTAGCTACCCTTTTCAAGTTTGAGATCGTAAATAGGTTTTTAAGAGATAGTTTGAAAATTATTTAAAACCAATCTTTCCTTTCAGGGCCACCGATTTAGTTGTATTCCCAATTAGGGCTCATAATAGCCAAAATTGAGCCCAATGTATAGCAAATTTATATTAACAATCTTTTCACTTCCCCACTGTTGTAAAAACAACAATGGAGGCACAGTATTATGGTAAATACTGTAAGCAGCAATCTTCTTTCTTCTTTCTTCTTTTCTTCTTTTGTAGTTATAATACCGCTTTTACTATTGTTATAATGTAATAGTAAAATCTCCTGATTCCTTTGTTCTTCTTTCTTCTTCTTTGTTCTTCTTTCTTCTTCTTGTTTGTTCTTCTTCTGTGGCAGGAGCTCCAAGAAAATACGTCCGTACTCTTCCAAGGCTAGCACTGTGAGGAATAAAGGACTGTCAGTCAGTCATATGTATTATAGTCATGTATACACTTTCGTGTTTTATGACTTTAAGCCCTGAAAAGGGCTAGTGGCCTCTCCTCCTTTCGGGGCCGGGCTCACCAGTGTCTGGTGCTGACACTTTTCCTATGCCCCAGGCTGGGCTGCGTTTCTTCTTATTTCAGTTATGGGAGTTATTTGTCAAATGAAAACCAGTTTTTTCCTACGGGTGTCCCTATATCAATTTTGAGTGAACCACCTGTGCAATTGTTCTAATGTTCCTGAGTTGTGAATTTGGAATCATATTTTGTATTTGAATTTTGCGTAATTTGCGTATTTATAATGTCTAAAAAATTTCCAATCCTTTAGGTGTTTTTGTGTCACCTATTTTTGTTTTTTATCACCGCTAGGGTTTTGTTTTTATGGTTTGTTGTTTTTGACCGCCTTGCCAAAGGATCACATTAGGGCCGAATAAAGGACTGTTTCATATGTGTTTACAGTCATGTATACATTCGAGTGTTTTATTACTTTAAGCCATGAAAAGGGCTAGTGGCCTCTTCCCCTTCCGGGGCCGGGCTCACCAGTGTCCAGTGCTGACACTTTTTGTCCCGGCGCGTGGGCCTATTAACCCCCCTGGTGGCTCACCGTCTTGGCCGAATGTTATCTTTCGGTAACATTGCTATCCAGGGAGGCGCTTAGCCCTAGGGCTGGGCTTTTGGTCGTGGTGCTGACCTTTATTTGCTGACCTTAAGTCCCTTTGGTTGGCTGCGTATTGTAACAGAGCGTAACGGCCTTCCGCCTCAACTCCCGCCTAATAAAGTCCCCAATGTCTAAGTTCACCTAACTTTATCTCAGGTGGATTATTGTCAAATTTAACCAGGCTTATTGAATCCCTTTATTTGATACTGATGATTTGTTCTTGTTGATGGTTTGTTGTAGGCATCTCTTTTGATTCTTCTTTATTCTTGCATTTTTGATTTAGTAACACTGGAGGATTCAAAATTATACGGTTGTTGTCTCGTCGGTTTTGATTGGATGATTAAAGCCGAATTTTCAATCCTATTCTAGTTCAATTTTGTTTTCTATTTAGGTTTTATAATAAAATTATGTTTTATGGTATTTCGTTCTTATTATGTGCTTAGTTGTAGTATTATAGCTGGTTATCAATACTAATTAGAATATATATAGTTATTATATGACAATTAAAATACAAATACAGTATATGTATGTTATAAATAGTTATGATTATTGTTATGATTTAATTATGCTTATAACTAAGGCTACATTGACTAAAGGAAAGGTGTAATAATTCCTAGGGTTCTTATTACAAGGGATCTAAATTATTTTTTTTAGTTTTATGTTTTATAGTATTGGATGCTTCACATTTTAATTATTCCTCGTTAATTTGGAAAATAGTGAACATTTATTAGTAGTTATGTGGGAGCGTTTGTACTAAAGTTGCGTTTCTTGTGTACGTCATATGAGTGCTAAATTTTGATTGGTTGGTATAGAGTTTAGTTTTCAATCCTTCTTTTAGCTCAAGATTGTATGTTTTCTTTTGTGATTAAGCGCGGCTATTATCGGTCAATCAGATGCAGCCTTAGTTTAGGGTTTATGTGTTTCGTGTTATCTGATTTGTAAGCTGGTATAATATTAACCCGGTATGTAGAGAGGGGAATTTAAATGTTGACTAGAGCTTAAATTAATTTTTTTATTTTTCAATAAATATTTTAATGTAAATTCATGTAGGGGTTGTATGATTAGGTATTTATAATATATTGTTGGAGGTTATAGTTATGTAGTAGTACCACTGTTCAGTATATATTTTTGGCTGCCCACGTGATTTTCCCGTGAGGACAAAGGAACAAAGAAATTTTCAGTGAGAACAAAGGAAATTTTAATTAATAGTTTTGGTTTTTATTCAATATGTTAAAAAACAATTAAAATTTGTAAAAGAGGGTATATTTACATCTTTGGTTGAAGTAAGAGCTGTTTGGGGTAGTAAAATTCAGTACTAGTTGGCTTTAACTATTGTATAACGACAATTAATTTAGAGTTATGAGGTGAAGTAGATTTTAATTAGACTTTTATAAATTCAGTAGTTTTGAGTAGATTGAATAAAGGACTGAAGATTGCCTTGCTTTATAATGTTCAAATGCGGACGCAAATGAAAACATCCCCACTGGGATTTTTGTTGGTCGAAACGCTATGATAGCCATTGTCTTGGTGAGGAATAGGGATAAGTCAAAAAGCATAAATTCGCAGTGTTTCTTTTCAAAAGAAAAGAAGACACAACACACAAACAAAAACACACTCACAAACTCACTAAAGTGTTAGTTCTAATCCATTCAAAGACGACATAAGTGAGCTTTGATTAATGTTCTCCACTTCTATCATAAATCCAAGAGTCCTGATTCAGCCCAAAATAAATTCTTTCTTTTCCTGAAATCATTGTGACATTTTAGAGACGCAAAAACGCACTTCAAGACACTTGAGAACGATGCCATACACCTATACTGAGAGATGTGAAGACTTCAACTAATGTTTAAAATTTTGTATTTGAGATGAAATGATGCGAACGCAGACGCCATGCAACATAGGTTGATAAATCAGCTCTTCACCTGTGATGATATTGATGTTGGGGTTAGAGATTGAGACGTATCGAAATGAAATCGCAACGCTTTGAACAGAATGAATGTCTCGGACACATTTAAAGGAACCACCATCATGTATTTGCAGGTACTGTTCGTAAATATTCCACAAGGAACCTATTAAAAAAACGAAATACTAGAAAAGTAGTCACTAATACCACCACTTGATGTCGAAAATTCAATGGAAACAGTTCTTGTGAAAGGTTTTGGTAATCCTCCAAAGACGTAACAGGGTCATTGTTTTCATACCACGGAACGTCATACAAGTTGTAGGCTATAAATAGAAAGGAATTTCCCACAAATAGTAGTTAAAAATAGATAGACTGAAATATTCCTTGGTGTTGAGTACAGTGACGTCATTGAAGCGGGAAAGTCTGAAATTAAATATAGATTTGGGTTTATCCACAGGTTGTAACTATAAATAGATACTAGGGTTTTTAAGCAGTAACGTCACACAAGTTCAGGCCATAAATAGATATTGAGTTTTCCCAAAGGATTTTCAGAATGTTGTAGCTAAAATAGATGGAAGGATGATAAAAAGAAGATGAAGAAAAAAAACTGTAATGGAGCATCCATTTGTGCCAATAAAAACTTCACCCTATAAATAGTTTTAACCCTGTTAACCCCATGATGTCACCAATGTTCATTTATCATTGCCCCACAGGAGCCATTCCCATGTTAAATTTTCACTGTCACCAAAGTACAAACACTCTGTTTTAACATTAAGGTCCAATTGTCACTAAGTAGCTCCACTATACTACTAAAGGCTGTATCGTTTCTCTTACAACAAAAGCAATATGTTGGGGTCATTTAATAGCGGAAACAGTCCTCATTGTGGAATACTCGAACATAGAAGATGATATAATCAAATATAACACTCATACTAGCGAAAATAATTGCATAACTAGTGTTTGATTTGATGCCATTAAAATGGATTGAGTTAAGCAGTCCATTGGGGTGTACTTTGTAAATCACTTACCTGATAAAGGATGGTCTTATCGACTTCTTCTGGACAAGGAGCGATTGTCGTGGTCGCCCAACGGCTGAAATATTCCGCACTGGATGCTACTGTAACTGCGACGCTTCACACGGAAATGAAATATATATGTTCGAGTTTCCACGTGCACGTGTTTGTGATTTATTCTTGTAATCGTGTGTCGTCTTTACATTTGGTTACATGCTGTTATTCATCTCCAAAATCTGAAAAGAAAGCTGACTGCAGATAGAGTTACAAAGAGGCAATCGCTTTTGACTGAAGAACGCCCTCATGGACCAAAAGTCTGCCTTTTCTATAACAAATAAATTGCATTGCAGATTGATTTACAAAGTGACAAACGCCACTGACTGAAAGACGACCCCAGGGATCAAACGTCTGCCTTCCTGAAACAAATTACATGTAAAAAGTAGTGTTAGTATTTACGGGAAGGATTGTATCATACTGAATGTGCCTTTGGGTTCAAAGGTACCACAATCAAGTGCTTCAGATGTTATTATAACTGGTGATAATTGCGAGTGATCTCATCAGGATTGACAAATATTTATTGCCGACGTAAAATGTATGCTCACATTTGGTCCCAAAAATTGAACACCAGAGTGATTTTCAACTTCCTTTCAAACAATATGCGGTAAAGTTTGCTGACACTGTGTTATAGTTTGAATTTTTGTTAGAACGATTTTTACTTAACCAGATCACAGTAGTAGTAATTTACTGTAGATTTTTTAAAATGTGGATTTGTAACAAATGTATGTGGCTCAAATTTTAAAACGACGTTTTGATTCATATAGACCATTTTAATTAATTTCTGTCTAATGGTCATTGAAGGATATATAGTAGCACTCGTGTATTTCCTATCCTAACTATATGCACGTTTAGAAAAAGATTTCAATATATTCATACATTTCGTAAACAATAGTTACGTTCTTTTAATTTGAAAGAAAAATGATTGAACAGGGAATATAATAATTAGTGATTTTTTAGTTTCATTAGCACTTTTCATGTTTCGGCTCCATGTTTTATTTCTACATCGACTGCTGACATATTTATGCTTTCTTTTCCTAAAATTGTGTTGGTCGTTTCGGTGAAGTACATTTTGTCATGACGTTCTACGTTCATTCTCAGCCAATCCATCATTTCACCTTTCCCACGAAAACAAGATTATTGATAAATGTATTGTGCTTGTCAATTGTCTGTGCATTCTAATGTTGCTATGCAAAACCACACTTTTGTTCAACATTTTCTTTTCAGTTCCATCAAATCAGACCATATTTGCCAACTTAGCAATTAAGCTACAAGAATGAGAACTCTTATGGTAATTCTGTTTTCTACACCATGGTCTGATCCTTGCAAAGGGAAAAGAAAACTTAAACAATTTATATCAATTGATTCTGTTCTTTTGCCATTTTATACAATACAGTTCGAAAAAAAAGAATTGTAACTAAACTGTCTCAAGGCATGCACCCTTTATTGTCCCTGTGCCGAACACAAAACTAATTTAATTTTTAACGGTATGTTAATGTGGGTGGAATGCCCAATATGTTAGCTAAACTTTGTGTTCTTTTAACTTTTCTCTTTAAGTAATATTATTTAATGAATATACATACCTGGTTTAAACAAGAGGACTTTCTGAAGATATATTCTCAGTGCTGAAGTTTATAATTAGGTATAATGTCGTGCTTGGAAAATGCTATGCTATTTTCTGCCTTATCATTTACATTACAAATTATAATTGGTAACTCGCGCGTTGCACGATGTTCTCGCACCTCGCTTTTCTAGAGTGTTAACTCTCTGACATTATCTCTTTGTTGTCTAAATTTGTATAACAAGAATCATATGAACATTTTTCCTGGAATGTGTGTGTTTTCTCACATGTTTGTCTTTTCAGGTAATATTGCAGTTGCTTACATAGATAATAGGTTGTAAAGAGCTTCATTCCCGTTTACTGTGCACACGTAAGAACATAATTGAGTACAGGAAATTTACAAATTTAATTATATCTGAGAAAATGAGATATAAGGTTTCTTTACAAATAGCTTAATTTTCACCAGGCAAATTATTTATAAAATGTAACCAGTCTGTCATTACAGACTGTTTGATTGTATTCTTTGGCGAGACGGAATAACCATTTTAAACATTTCAAGAAAACTGAATTTAATCGATTATGTTTGACTGTTTCGCTTTCTTAGAAACGGCGAGGAAAGTACAAGAAGTAGATATTTGTGTGAGAGTTGTAGAAAGAGGTGAAGGAATGTGATGAATTATATTTCTGTATTTGTGCATTAGAGACCTGGTAAAGAGAAAGATGGTAACTGTCCCATACCATAAACTAGGACGGGTCTCTCTCTCTCTCTCTCTCTCTCTCTCTCTCTCTCTCTCTCTCTCTCTCTCTCTCTCTCTCTCTCTCTCTCTCTCTCTCTCTCTCTCTCTCTCTCTCTCTCTCTCTCTCTCGTGTTGTAGCTATATATACGCGTACGTGAACCAGTTGGCAGCAATAACAATCGACACCATGGTGAAACAACCAATATCTCAGACAATAATCCTTGTCGAAAGTCAGTGCACATCTATCCTAATGCAAAGAGAAGCGGTTGAATTTTTAACTGTTTTTTTTAATATTATTTAGCTTAGCGAATGTTCTATTAAATAATTCAGATTTGTTCTTAACATCACGATTGAATAACAAAAATGTTAAGGTTCTGGAGGAAACAAGACAACTAAAAAGGGAAATATCTGAATAGGGTGAGAGCTAAATTAAGTCATATCCAAATAGGGCTATGCATAGGTGTGGGTTTTACATTGACGCTATAGTCCGTGCATATGAAGCGTTTAATGTGGAAGAGGCAAATGATCAAAGCCGTGATAAACCAACTTATTTGCTTCGATTGAGTGAGAATTTTATATTTAAAATATTTCCAAATTTCAGATCATTTAGTAAAAGATATAAAAATATTCAGTTGAAGATTTCGCTGTTGGTTAAATAAAATTTCAATAAAAAGTATTGACGTTCATCACCAATATGTAAATTTTAACATAAAAAACACATTTCTTTTCATCCATCAGTAATTCTCTGAGGCCTCTATCCATATTCTATACGAAACAGATTATTGCTTATTAGAAATTTTGCATGAGCTTTACACCATTGTTATCCAGTCTGGCTCTTACTTTTGACAATGCATATTATTTTTAAATCAACTATATGCATACTAAATTCAAAACTATTACAGATTTTAGCGGAGACTGTAAAAGTCCAGAATTTTTATGTTTGGCATAGACTAAAAGTAGTACTACAATCCTCTAATTATCACGGGCTTTAGCGTAGACTCAAAAGTTTAAGAGAAAAAAGCAAAACATTTTGGTCTAGCCCAAGAATGGTACGAAAATTCCGAAAGTATCACGGACTTGTTGTAGACTAAACAAAATAGGGATAAAGATTAAAATATATAGATGAGACTAAAGATAATACCCAAATTCCTAAACACATACGGAATTATGCAGAGACTAAAGACACCGAATTTAGCGACGGCTGAAAATGTTTTTAACATGTACACTTTTCAAATTAATTTTTCACTTGTTTTGCTTTGAATTTCTATACATTAATATATTATTTTCTTTCCTTCTTTCTTCTTGACAATGATAACAGGCATCTTTAGGTTCGTCGCTCGTTTCTCTTGTCTTAGCGATCCTTTTTCCACGATGCCGAGGACTTTCTGGAACAAAATATCTTTTTTCTAGACTGACATAAAAAGTGTTTTGACTTTTACCTAGAGCCGAATCCAAGATTTTTTCCAGTCACCTATGGTTGCTGTTTGATAGTAAATGTGGGGTATTAGATAACAGAATACTGGTTAGTTATTTAGTGTGGTTGTTGTAATTTAAAATGGATTTAAATGTTTTACCTTGTTTACACATTTTTGACAAATTGTGAAAATATGTAACTGAGACTTTTAATTTTATATTTATAATTCAAAAATTGAATTTTTTAAAGTGCTATTTTTCTGTCTCGGTCAAATTTGGTATATTTAGTCTCAGCCATATCCTGTTTTATATGAAAATGAGTAGTAGTTTTAGTTTTAATCATTTTTGTCTCTGCTGAGTCCGTGACAAGTTCGGAATATTAGTACTACTTTTAGTCTCGGTCAAAATTGGTACGTTTTCTCTTGATTGTTTTCTGTCTCCGCTAGGGTCCATGAAAAGTTTGGAAACTTAGTAATATTATTAATAATTCGTTTTTTTTTTCTAGTCTCTGCTAAAATTCGGTACAGTTTTTTTTTGTCATTTTAGCTGTATAGTTTGTGACATTGACATTATCTTTTTTTATACATTTATTCACTTGATTGAAGTTATTTATAACATTATTACAATACAGGCAACATTACTGCCACCGCCAACATATTTCGAGGTATAGGTAACTATTTATGTATAAATTCAGACACAAGAAATCAGTTCAATTCACATGGCGCATTGATGGTATAACGGGTGGTGATGGATAGTAGCTTACTGGTTGTTGCTCATAACACGTGATGGATAGTAGATGTGGATTATTGATTACTAAACACAACATGTTGATGGTATAGTCTGTGGTGTTATATAGTATTGGTCGCTAGACCCGGGATGTTTAATATCAAGTGTACGGTAGTGGTCACTACACACGGTGTTTTGGATAGTAAATGTAGGTAATGTTCACTACACACGGTGTGTTCGATAGTAAATGTAGATAACGGTCACTACACACGGTGTTTTGGATGGTAAATGTAGGTAACGGTCACTACACACAGTGTTTTTGATAGTAAATGTAGGTAACGATAATTTGTTATTTCGTTAATGCCATATATTTTACATTTTTTCTGGACTTTTTCAGCACAGCTAAATTTGTAATAGATCAGCATTTTATGTACTGCTTTAGTCTAGATCAAAGATTTTACATTTTCCGGACATTTTCTGTGACAGCCAGGGTCCTGGCCGTTTTGGAATTTTAGTGCTATTTCAGTCTAGCCCAAAATTTATGTTATATTTTTACGGAATTTGCCGAATGATAATTCATTATTTTTGTGTGCTGAAACAATCTAAAATGAGTGTGACAGATCCACACGGGATTGCCAAACTTATATTCAGAGATAATCGTTGTCTTTTTAAAGACGTGATTTCATCTTAAAATATATTTTACAGTGAATATTGTCTCTTAGAATTGTCTTTAGCATCACTATCGATTCACAGTATTTCTTCTAACCTAGAGGGGCCTAGAGTTATACTGGCCGCCATGTATAGTCGATCTTGTGCACAAAAACGGCGTTAAACCCTACAACATCAAATCTATATTCCCGGAAACAATTCAACAACGCAACACGCTTGTAGGGTTGATATACACTTGTGATATAGTAAATAAAGTCTATAAGAAAAACAGTCGTTTACATTTTTACTTGGAACACTATAATTATAGCGTTACATAATAGTCTGGTTTAACATATCGTGCTACCTACAACGCTTTAGCAGACGACACTTTAAGCATCGTTAAACTTGTTCAATATTTGATTTAGATCAAGAATCAACAAATTCCCTCCATTCAAAGGCAATAATTTGTTACTGTTCTAACTGGAGTGTGTACTTAACCAATTGACGACACTGGGTTTTCGGCAACAAAAGATCTTTGCTCCGGTAATACTGAATAGTGTGTTCAGGCATGCTGTGCAAAAATAAAGACATGCGTTTCCCTCAAGTGTGTAATTCGTCTGATGATGATCAATGCGATACAATGTTTTTAAAACCAAATGATGATGTATCTACTGGACCTTTGAACGCAGTAATTTACTTGAAAATGAAGGTTTGCCTTCAACTTCTACAAGAATTGTATCTATCGCTCCGAAATACATTTAGTGACACGTTAGGTTTTTTTTAAATAAGTAATTTGCATTCCCACACATTTTGCTTCTGTCTTATATGTCGATTTGTTAGAAGAAAAGACCTTGTAGCAAGTTTGAATGGTATATACATATAAATTAAGCAATTGGTACAAGCGGGCTACGGTACCATGATCTGAAGTGTTATCGATAGTTTATTATAATCAATTATATGATACTGCGAAGTTTCAGAATGTGGTCTGTCACATAAATGAAACCTTTAACATGATTTGTTTATCTGAACTCAGATGTACGATTTTTCATAATATAGTCTATGTTTCTTTGAACTCAGATGTACTGTATTTCATTATATAGTCTTTGTTTGTTTGAACTCAGATGGACTGTACTTCAGAATATGGTGTTTGTTTATCTGAAGTCAGATGTACTCTACGTTTCAAACGATGGTCGTTTCAAATGAAAAGTTTAAATATTGCGCCAATTATCACATAGCTCAATATATACCTTATTAAAATTAATGAATAATACGTATTACTACTGTCACTAGCAATACGAGATCTTATCTAACAAAACTTGAACTTGTCGTCTAAACAGATAGGAAAATATATTTTGGTATCTAAAGTTAGTATCCGTATTGCTGAATAATGCTTTTGCCTTCATCGTTCTTTAGAACAGTCCCTCATATTTTAATGACTAAGGTTATTTCCCTGTCTGTGTCTTTATTTATCGGGATCTTTTTTATTATCATCGAAAATATCATCATATTCTTATTGACCCTTAATAGAACAACTCTCTTAATAATAATAATAATAATAATAATAATAATAATAATAATAATAATAATAATAATAATAAGAAGAAGAAGAAGAAGAAGAAGAAGAAGAAGAAGAAGAAGAAGAAGAAGAAGAAGAAGAAGAAGAAGAAGAAGAAGAAGAAGAAGAAGAAGAAGAAGATGTAATGTGATTATGATTTTTAAAGTAGCTTTCAAAATTTTCAGTGATATCGCTACGATGTCTGCAGTGTGGCAGTTTATAGTGATGTCTAGCACTGGGGAATCATGCCGCAGACATGTAGCATGATTTTCCACCCATTCACATTATCCTGACACCTAGCCAACCAGTTCCAACACTAACCTCTTAATGCTGAGTGCCTAGCAAGGTATCTGTTAGTACCATTTTTGTAGGTATGACTCGACCGGGGAAGTTTCCCGAATGTGTAAAGAATAGCAATATTCAATATTTCATGTTTAAAAATGATTAATGAAGATTGCGCCATGCATGATATTATTTTTATCTTTTAAATAAATCGTTGTATCATTCTCTTGAGAATTTTTTGAATTTTTCCTAACTTCTAACGGACCAAAAAAGAACCAGTAAGAAAACTTTGTCCGGAGGATTATTTTATAGGTATAGACATTTTAATATTTTGTTTTGAATCTGCGATGCAATGTCGCAAAAAGAAACCAACGGCATGCAATGAATGAAATTGG
The DNA here is from genome assembly GCA_016746295.1 of Potamilus streckersoni. NCBI lineage: Eukaryota > Metazoa > Mollusca > Bivalvia > Unionida > Unionidae > Potamilus > Potamilus streckersoni. The sequence goes on along the minus strand of JAEAOA010001492.1, from coordinate 2,086,158 downwards.
GGTAATCAGAGACTAGCGTGTCGATTTTGTTAATCAAAAACTACGTTGATTATATTAAAGCTAGAACAAACCAATGATAACAAACCAATGATAAGCCTATCACCCATAGGCGCAGTAACTTCATGGAGCCACAGTGAAGAATATTAACCGGTGATACACTGGAACAATCGTACGACATAACCTTTACCAATGTTCGACTTGTTTTTTACCAATTGCAAATTGTTACATCTTAAATGTGAGCGAACCCCGATAATACTTCTTTTTTGTGACGGGAACTGAAGGTGGGTTGTGTAGAATGATAATGATATATTAACAGAATCATCTCAGGTTTATTTGTTTCCCATATCACGTATTGAGAAACACAAAGAGTTATAGAATTTTTCACATATACAGTATTAACATCAGTACTCACCGAAAATTAAAGTCAGTTTAAAATACTCAACATCTATCCGGACAGATACTTAACCGTCTTGTTCGTCGTTTAAGATCAGATTTGTCATTACAGATAGGTAAAGTATTCTGACTAATGATGTTGCAGAGTTTGCCGAAGTGTTGGACCGGATAACCACGGATGCCAACATTTACACTGACTTTGTCCTACTTGTCGACTTGTATGTACATGAGAACCATTTAGCGAAACCTCGTATACATTGAAATGTAATCTTGCTGAGGGCCAAATTGACATTGGCAGTTTGGACCACATTAATATATCAACACCAACTCGAAGGCAGTTTGGACCACACTAATATACCAACACCAATTCGAAGGCAGTTTGGACCACACTAATATACCAATACCAACTCGTAGGCAGTTTAGACCACGCTAATATACCAACACCAACTCGAAGGCAGTTTGGATCACACTAATATACCAACACCAACTCGAAAGCAGTTTGTGCCACACTAATATACCAACTCGTAGGTAGTTTAGACCACGCTAATATACCAACACCAACTCGAAGGCAGTTTGGATCACACTAATATACCAACATCAGCTCGAAAGCAGTTTGGACCATACTAATATACCATCACCAACTCGAAGGCAGTTTGGACCACACTAATATGCCAACACCAACTCGAAGGCAGTTTGGATCACACTAATATACCAACACCAACTCGAAAGCAGTTTGGCATTAAAACCTGAAAACGCTCAGTAACAGAATGCATAACCAGGCACGTAAACACTAAGGGACTATTTCAAAACGATGTAGTGTAATTCAACAAAACTTCATGCCTGATTGTATTCTCCATTGAGTTTGATGCTAGGACATTATTTCAGTCAATAAGAGAACAATCTCGACTGGTATGTAACGAGGACTTGTTTGTGCCACAATATTTTGGCGTAAGCGAGAGAAACTATTGAGTGGCTTAATCAGTATCGTTTTTAATGAAAGTAATGGCAGACCTCAAGAACGTAATACTCATCCCAAAGATGTCATCTATAAATGCATAATTTTACCAGTAAACCGAATAATTGGTTAGAACTTAGAAGTGTGTGTGTGTGTGTGTGTGTGTGTGTGTGTGTGTGTGTGTGTGTGTGTGTGTGTGTGTGTGTGTGTGTGTGTGTGTGTGCGAGTTGCACCTGAAGAGAGCCAGCCTGTCGAGGAATTATACACCGCGGAAACTTTGGTAACAGAACTGATAGACTCTTAAACGTTCACATGTGAGAAAATAATCGAAGTGGAACAAGAGCTGCGAGACGAAATCACTATGAAAACCGCGCTACTTGTTTAAATACAAAATCACATGTGTCTGGTTGTTATTGCTGATTGCGGAATAGAAGCGGCAATCACCTTTGGTCTGAGAGTGGTTCGAATCTCAACCACGGCAACCATTTTAAGCACACCAATTGCAGTTGGTCTTGAAGCCTTATCATTAGTAACCGGTGTGACCAGTGTAACTGACTTTGCTTGTTAAAAACAAATCTCGTTACGACTATATTCGTCAATGTTTCTATTCAGAATTTCTCGCAGGGCACAAGACAGTTGCAATATAACTACCAATCTGGTTATTGAGGATAGAAAAAAAAATAGCATGAGTAAATTCCACACCTTGTTGGAGGAAATGAAAAACCACCGGCGACTCCGATCATAGGTACGGAACCGGATAATTCACAATTCAAATGTACAGGCAGTGAAAATCTAAGAAATATTTGCATGTTTGCCAGCTTACTAAGTACTTCACTTATGAGAATACACGGGTATGGTTTCAGGATGTGAAACCATAATTATCACTCGTGTATTTTCGTAATTTGGTGTACCCACAATCTAGTGTCATAAAAGCAGTCTTGGATTGTTGTCACCGATTAATGTCAAATACTTCTACCCCACAACATTTTCCTCTGGCATTGTAACTATGTTTGGCGCGTTCACCAGCGTTCTTCCATGGGTTCGCGTGTGATATGAAAACAAAGTCATGGGAGTAGATGGCCTTAACTTACATCAGCAACATAATTCCAAACCTCTATTATCATACTACTTGATAAAACCGGTCAGGTGAGAAAATTATGCTGCTGATGATAGGATTATACAAAACCATCGATGGAAATAAAGATATATCCGGAAGTCCCCTCTCTTCCAACCAAATAAAATAATTACAATAACAAGAACAAAGAACAACCGCAACTATCGGAACAACAAAATACAGTGACTACCTATTTGCATGGGTACACAGACCTTGATATTAAAGCAAATGTGTTTGCAATGTAAATAAATAATGAAACAAACGAATATATGTGTAGATCCTCATTTTTCATATATACACTTGATTTCTTCCACGAAAGCACACACCAGAAGTAACACGCACATGGTAATAATAATTATATTTCGAACTTTCATAATTCAGACTATTTAATTCACAATTTGTCTATGTAGATCTCGTAGTACTTTGTAAGTGTAATGTAGAACTTAAATAGAAACGAAACTGAAAAAACTATTCAACCGATTAAAAAATAATCATCCGAATATCTTACCCCTAGACAACAATGAACAATATATATTCTTTAGTTACCAAAACGAGGAATAAGAAGCTGCCTATATATATATATATATATATATATATATCTATATATATATATATATATATATATATATATATATATATATATATATATATATATATATATATATATATATATATATATATATATCTTTTCACGGCTTTGTCATCATTTTCAAGTGGCAAAGAAAATTTGGACGTTTTTTTTAAAGCTCTTTCAATACGTTAATTTAGCAAAAAGCTCGAATCTCGCTGGATATGGGAAGCTACATGTACACAGAAGAGACAGTTTTGCTCGTTGTAAGTATTTATTAAATACAGTATTGACTGCAAATGAGCCAAATTCTTGATAGTTCATAAAATAGCTTAAAATAACCGAGTACATTATTTGGCATATTCTCCTTTTGCAAATAGAGGGGCATCTGGCCTGAAAATTATAAAACTCAAGTTCTGCTGCTATTTTCAATTTGATCAAAAATGATTTTTCAAGTGTCTGGTAGGTTACGGTAGAATAAATTTAAAACACAACAACACGGAAAGTAACCCCTCCCCCGACAAATTGTATTGATCCTGGCTCACTTGGTATTTTGCGTACCACACCATGATATCTCTTTGCAAGATAAAACATTCTAACAATACTGAAATAGTTTATAGGAAAAAAT